>JAOTQJ010000011.1:21108164-21119387 GCA_025642045.1 Solanum sejunctum | reverse complement strand
TTATTAAAGGGTTCAAAATCTGAAAAAGTAATCCCATAAACTAATCGAAGAAAATTTGACATTTACTATATATATATATATATAAAATTATTTTAATTATATATAAATAGTATAATTTATCGTCCCTACCAAAAGGCTAGTTCCATCCCTTATTTCAATATCTTTAAAATTATATTAACATTTAGTATTGAGCAATACTACAAATTTTAACATAGCACATAGCCAATGACAATTAAAATCATCAATAAGAGATTTAGAATATAAATAAGTAAACAAGAATTATCAAAAGGGTTCAAAATATAAACAAGTAAGCATAGGAACTAAAATTAAGAAACTTAATCCAAAAATAATGTCAAAACATATTAACAATGGTGCAATTCTCCATTGACCTAAGCCTAAATTGGTTTGGACCCTAATAATGATTGCACATCTCTTACGTAATTAATAATTAAAACTGATTAACCAGATATCACATAAACTAAAATTATGATATTAACTAGAAAAATAATGTCAAAGCATATTACAATGGTGTAATTTTCCATCGATCTAAGCATAAGTTATCCCCACCCTTACTAATGATTACACATCTCTCACGTAATTAACGATAAAAACTGATTAATCAGATATCATAGAAACTACAATTAAGATATTAACCCAAAAAATAATGTCAAAATATTTTTTTTTTGAAATATTTGAGACAAAACATAACCACCCAAATCTTTGCTTTGAAATAATTTTTGGTGTTTTGGTTTTCCTAATTACAATCATTTACCTAAATCATTAGCAGAAAAAAATAGTAATTAACAACCCCCCCCCCCCCCCCCCCCCCCCCCCCCCGCTCCTTTTTTTTCCTTGTCCATTTTCCTCTTTCTCTAAATTCATTTACTTCTTTTCTTTCTTTTTTTTTTCCCCTTCTCTTTAATGGATTTTTATCCTTCTAGGTAATTACATATTTTTGTTTTAATTATACATTTAATTTCACGATTGATTTGTGTATTCATCTTTAGATCTGAGCAGATTTTTGATGTTTATGTGTTTTAATGGCAGATTCAATTGATAATTTTGCTTATTGAAATGAATTTTGGTGATAATTAAGCATTTTCAATTGGACAAATTTGGATTTTCGGTGGATCGTAATGGGTTATTTGAATTCGGTATTGTCTTCTTCTTCTAATCAAGTTCATGCTGATGATGCGCCTGTTAGCGGTGGCGGTTTAAGGTGATTTATTATTATTATTATTAATATTATTCTTTTTTTTTTTTGCTTTACAGATTTGTTTATTTTTGATAATTTTTGTTAATTAGATGTGAAAATATGGGTATTAGATGTAGAATGGTTGTATAAATCAGAGGTGGATCTAGAATTTTGAGTTTATGAGTTGTGGATTATAGAAAAAATTACAGGTTACCTGATGTTGGTGGGAGGTGGCAGGTATATGGTGGAATTAGTTGAGGTGCCGCAAGCTGGCCTGGACATCAGGGTTATTAAGAAAATGCAATTTTTTTCCCAAAGATATCGGTTTGTCCAAACCCATGACTAGAACTCTAGATATGCGCTTCATACGTGTAGTTGGTGGGAGGTGTCAGGTATTCCGTGGAATTAGTTGAGGTGCAACAAGCTGGCCTGGACATCATTTTAATTAAAAAGATGCATTTTTTGGCCAAAGATATCGGTTTGGCCGAACCCATAAGTAGAACGCTAGATATGTCCTTCATACGTGTTATCGGTGGGAGGTGGCAGGTATTCCATGGAGTTACCAGGAATTACGGTTACAAAAGAAAATGCAATTTTTTTGCCAAGGATATAGGTTCTTCCGAACTCATAACTAGCACTCTAACTATGCTCTTGATATGTGTTGTTGGCGGGAGTTGGCAGGTATTTCGTGGAATTAACAGGAATCATTGTTATAAAAAAATGCAATTTTTTTGCCAAAGAGATTGGTTCATCTGAACACGTAACTAGAACTCTAGCTACGTCCCTGATATAAATGAAGTAACACCCAATCATTTATTTACTTGTGTTTAATTCTTTATGGATGGTGAAAATTCTGTTGGTTGCTTTCCATTTGCTATTTATGAATTGTCGTTTCTTCATTTATGTGATACTTGTTTGATTCATATTCCTCTTGCATGATGGATGCCAGTGCTAGTTTTTTTTTTGTCGTAACCTTGTAACAGTGTAATTTGTCATTGAGCTAAAATTGGTTTCCTGTTCCCTGAATTCCAACTAGGTTCTTGAGTTTGATTTGCTCAGGCGTTTAGGAAACAGATAGAGATGGAGAGCGAAATAGATGGTAAACTTAGCGAAAAAGGAGATGTTTGGACCTGGTAGATTGATGTTGTTTGTTCTTCTCCTGGAATGTGGTTATGAGTTGTTATTTGTGAATGACATGTGCGATCTGTATCATTGGCTATTGAATGTTCGTCATGGAGATATATGTAAATAAGCAAGTAGCGTATCATATTTGCTATTGAAACACGTGTTCGAACTGTCTCCACATTCAAAGAATTATTATTTTGCCATATGTCCCTGAAGATAAGGAAGTCCATGATTAAGTTGCAACTTATCTGTTATTAACTATGGAGAATAGTTGGATAGAAATCAGAAGTTTGAGAATGCATGAGAGCTATGACTCGAAACCCTTGTGGTTTGTAGATATAATGATGTCTTATTCACTAATATTTCTTATCTTACTATTTACGAAAACCATTTTCATAGAAGCTGCTAATTTACTTAACCAATTTTGTACTCTAATTAAGTAGTTACCTGTTTACATAATTTCCTTGTACACCATGCCTTAATCGGGATACCAAATTCAGCTTTTAATTACGTTACCGTATAGTCCATATGATTATCCATATGACGGTTCAAATTTGAAAAGCGGGATGCAGATCATATTACATTACTATCAAATCCATATTATTCAAGTTCATTTCACAATATTATCTGACCAGATACGACAAATACTAGTTAAAACCTGAACCAGATGCTGGAAATTATGCTGAGATATTGGGAGTAACTTTTGACAAATTTCTGACCGTAAAACTAATTTATAGTAATTCAGGTTAGATGCAGTTGTGTTTGTTCAGAATGATTCAGGTTATATGCAGTTGTGTTTTTCAGGATGTTCTAACAATTATATTCTGACTGATCTTCCATCTTATCTAGAAATCCTCTATATCGTTGAATTCAAATTGCCGTCATTGTGTTTGTTTGAGCTTTAAATGGAGGTTTATATAATACAAACAATGTTGCAAAACTGTAGTCTAACAAGTGTTATGCTTTGCAGTCAGAATGGGAAGTTCAGCTATGGATATGCTAGCTCCCCGGGAAAAAGGTCCTCCATGGAGGATTTCTATGAGACAAGAATTGATGGTGTTGATGGAGAAGTAGTTGGTCTATTTGGAGTTTTTGATGGTAACTCTTCTTTCTGTGTAACTTCTACATTACTGGAATAAAGTGCATGAACTGGAATAAATGAGAAAAGACGGACCTCGATTTGTTGTTATGTTTTAAGCATTTATTGTGTCATTTAAGCTTTGGCAAGTAGAAAGACATCAGTCAGACGATTATAAATTTGTCAAGTTAATGTTGTTTAATACTTCATAGATCTTTATATTTTTTCCATTTATATTGGGTTTGGAAGGTGAGGCTTGAGGATTGCTGCCATTGTCTCCTACAAGCATTATCTTTTCCAAATACATAGACAGCCCCCTTAACTAGTTTGGAATCTACATATAGTCACTTGAATTAAACTTGGTTCAATTTGAACTTCAGATCTTTATTAAAACTGTGCCGTTTAGACACGTTTTTCTTGATAATATAAAAGTAAGATGCGTATGTTTGCACGCGCTGGCATGGAGGAACAACCAATTTGGTGACGCTCCGTGGTTTTTTTAAACCCAAAATTGATTTTTAGTTTAAAAAAAAATGGACCAAAGGAAAAAAGGCTAGCCTCCAATAGACCAATGCCACATGGTTTTCTTACCCAAAACAAATTTTGAATGAAAAATTTTACCAAAGGAAAAAGCTAGACCCCAACCGATCACCTTTACACCAAACTTCATCTCCTTCACCTGTAGATCACTTCTCCCGCAAAACACTAGCTTTTCCATCTAACAATCATCATCTGCACCTTAATAAATTCATCAAATTAAGAAGGAAACTTCCTACCGTCCCTCCCAAATTCCTCATGCAACTTTTCCTCCCCGGCTGCCGCATCTTTTGCTGCTCTAAAACATCTAGATCTTTGCTGGTTCACTTTTGCCCTTGGTGCAATACCAATTTGTATATCTTTGTTAATTTTTCTTTGTTCAGGCTGCTTAAATAAAATAATTAGACAGATCCAATCTCATGCCATGGTCAAATGTTTATCCAATTGGGTATTTTTACCTGAATTCTGCTCTTACTTCAGGTCATGGAGGTGCTAGGGCTGCAGAATATGTGAAACACAACCTTTTCAGTAACCTGATCAGGCATCCCAAGTTTATCTCGGACACCAAATCAGCCATAGGTATCTTAACATACTATGAAGTATAATTGCCATGTTCCTTTTACTAACACCTTATCTATATCTTTCTCATTCATATATTTGTTTCTGCAGCTGATGCATACAACCATACAGACTCTGAATTTCTGAAATCAGAAAACAATCAGCACAAAGATGCTGGATCGACTGCTTCTACTGCCATACTTGTGGGCGATCGTCTACTGGTTGCAAATGTTGGTGATTCTAGAGCTGTTATCTGCAGGGGTGGCACAGGTAAGGCTTAGGCGATTCGATTATTTCTTATTTGGCTTTTGGTTCCTGCTAAGAGTATTTCACCTCAAGAATATGATGGATTTTGGTCCCTTTCATCCGAAGAAGGCATACTCGTTGGACCATGTCTTGATAGCTACTGCTTTTGTGATTTTCTGTCCTCGATGTAATCTGAAAACTAGGTTGGTCATTTTCAATGAGTTTCTATATCTCAACTTCCCTTTAAAGTTTTTGCTTGAATGCTTTGGGTATTACGCATATACCGTAAAGATGTTACCAACTGTTTTGCTAGATCTATCATGTCGAATTAATTCTTTATATTGTCGGGCATCATTTTTCGCTTGCTGAAATTTGATAGACTTTTCTTGGTATACAAACTTCAACAGTCACTTGTGTGAAACATAGCTTTTGGAATTTTGTGCGGTGTCATCTCAAGGAAATGGTAAATAATGATAGTTATAACAGTTATGATAATAGTAAGAAAGATAACATGATTCTTTTTTCCTTAAATTCTGATGGCCAAGAAATCCTTCTAGGACCAATCACAGCCTTCTAAAACTGGAGATAATGGACTTGCCTCTCTATCCTTCTCCACTTCAACACCAAGCTTAGTTTGCATGGCAGAGGGCTCAAATATGTGAACCTAAGTCACAAGTTCCTCAATCTTTGCCACTTGAATTGAACCCTGGGGCAGGGAGATAGCAAGAGTTTGTTATGATTTGGTGTCCATTTACATTTACTCCCAACTTTATCCATGATGGATATTTATATCTCTCATTTAATAATAAATTCATATATAGAACCTTAATTCCACGTCAACTTGCAAGTGCTCTTTCATAGTTTTGTGAGCTTGAATAGCTGAATATTTCATCATTAAAAACATCTTCATTTTGTTACTTTTACAATTGTATGTTGGTATGACTTTAAGCTTTGTGCTGCATTTCCGACCTACGGCATTTTAATCCCTGAATACTGAATCAAGTCAATAAGGGCATACAATTTGACATAAGCTTGCAGGCAAGCTTGCTGGTCCAGTATAAGTCCTTTTAATCTGTTTAGAGAGTGTGTGTTGGTAAACAAAATTTCTGAAACTGTTGGATATTAGAATGAAGTCAATGAAACAAGTCCAAATGGAGTGAAGGCGTGCTTATTGTTGGCTGTTGTTGTACTAAATATGTCTAGAGGTAAGTCGACCTCTAACTATGGTACTCCCTATGAAATCTCTGTTAGAATTAGAGAATCAAACTAATGAGTGCCGAACACTTCATATGAAGGCACCACAGCTTTAATCACCAAATTCTGTGACGGGGTTTTTTGTGCCCACAGCTTTAATCACCAAATGCTGTAGCAGGGTTTTTTATTCTTATTAAGGTTTACTTTTCTAATTACTCGGTCCTAACTCTATGATGATCTGTTTTCATCATGCTGCGGTGTAGAAGTAAGGTTTCACAACTCTTTGAAATCGGGGGAACAAGATGAGGAACTTCACCTTTTGTTTTAGAGAGAATAGAGTAAAATAAATGTGCATTTGCATATTGATTGTGTATATCCTGAAATATGGTGGGAACATGGAAGATATCATGTCATGCATATTTCTTAATCCATAACGAAGGCGTTCTTTTGCATTGCACTTCATGTCTTGGTTCACTATGTTTTGAATAAGTCAGATGGTTGATCAAGAATCACTGCCACAGATTGAAAACTTAAAGAAATTGGAAAATTGGTGCTGGTTCATTTCTTCTCTTTCTTCTTCAACTCTCATGAACAGCATCTTTGTTGTTGTTTTACTTGCTAAGCTGAAATGGTAATTTTTAAAATCCTTCTGTACTATCTTGGCGAATGAATGCAATGGTAAGAGTTTTCGCTGTGTGACAAGGAGGTCATGGGTTTAAGCCACAAAAACAGCCTCTGCAAGATAAGGTTGCGAACATAAGGCCCAATGTGGTTCGGCCCTTCTCTGGACCCCATTTATAGAATGTATTTAGTGACCAGGTTGCCCTTTTTTTAATGTTTGTTACAGTACGGTATAATCTTTGATTACTAATTCATTACGACCCTGTAGTTTTTCTCAGTCACCTGATTGGGATGCTAATTTCATTCTCAGCTATTGCTGTTTCTCGAGACCACAAGCCTGACCAAACAGATGAACGACAGCGCATTGAAGATGCTGGAGGTTTTGTGATGTGGGCTGGTAAGCCCATCACATTTGGCAGTCCCTTTTTAGTCAGTTGGTAATTTTTCTAAATGTCGTGCAATTCTAAACATAATGTATTGGGTTACAGGTACCTGGAGAGTTGGAGGTGTACTAGCTGTTTCTCGTGCTTTTGGTGATAGACTTTTAAAGCAGTACGTTGTCGCTGATCCAGAAATACAGGTAACTTCAAGAATTTGATTATTGTTTCAATAGATGAATTAGGACAAAGAGGATGTTCATGTTTTGAAATGAATATCAAATGTCTTCTAGATGTATGTTTTTGGCACATTTCTGAAATACAGTAGTTGGTCCTCGTTGTATCACATTCCCATCTTTTTTGCAGACTCTTCTGCTTGATTGCATTTTTCCATCTCATAAATATTTTAGGAAATGTCCGACTTTGCTGTAGCAGCTGATAGCCCGTTTCTTTTGGAAGACACTTTGATTGAATCTTTATTGCTCTTTATATTTTTTGCATCTTATACACCTTAATTTTTTGGTGTATTTGTGGGCATAATTTTCTGTTCGAAATACAGGAGGAGAAGGTTGATGGCTCTCTAGAATTTCTTATCCTTGCAAGCGATGGACTCTGGGATGTTGTGACAAATGAGGTTAATAATTCTTCCCATTTTTCTTTAAGGAATCAAGAAACGTTAGATATCCAATCTATCGCCATGGTTTAACTATCGAGTAGTTTATAGTCAATTATCAATTTGATCATATCTGCAGGAGGCTGTAGCAATGGTTAAGCCGATCCAAGATCCAGAAGATGCAGCTAAGAGGTTGATGCAGGAAGCATATCAAAGAGGCAGTGCAGATAACATCACCATCGTGGTTGTCCGTTTTCTGGGTAACCAAGAAGGTTCCTCACGCGCTGTCTCGGCTTAAGTAATTGCCACTTCTAACTTGTGGTAATCTTCAGACAAGAAAACCCATAGGACTTCTACGTAAATATTGAATATAGATAGACCTCTGGGTTTATGCTGTAACGAATTTTTAGAAATGAACATTGTCAAAGCTTTTCTCTAACTTGTAAGAAATGTTCAAGAGTGAATCTGGCATAGTCAAATCTAAATTTGTTGCTGTTCTGTGTTGCATATAACAGTCCGACTTTTCTATAACAATATTTCATTACAACCACCATATTCATTGTGGAACCATGATCTTTCATGTTATGTTATATTATTCGTTAGCATTTCACTCTAGCAGCTGTACTTTCTTTTATCATTGCATTAGTTCCTTTACCAGTAATCTTTACAAGAACATTCACCATCTCTAAAATGATGAAACCTGTTTCTATCTCTAACGATGATTTCGCGATCATAAACCTTTGAGATCAGCTTGCTTGCTTGATGACAGTCTCTGCAAACGCGTAAATTCTTAGTGATTCGAAGAACTTCCCCAGGTTTACTCTTCAATAACCCAAAAGCAATAGCCAGTTTCTCACTATGATAATACAAAGGATTCTCTGTTTCTTCTTCATCAAAATACTGTTGCAGTCCATCAGAATCTGGAACATAGCCTGCAGATTTTATACAGTCCAGCATTTCGTTTACTTTGGCGTATATCTCCTTAGCTTGAGGATGAGTTCTTCCTCCTGCAATGAACTCGTTGACAACGCCTTCTAATTCAACGATGGAGAAGCCAGGTACCTTTTTCACTCCTCTGTCATTCATCAACTTTCTTACATTGGCAACATCTTCCCATCTCCCTGCATAGGCGTATAAGTTGGCTAACAGCACATATCGACCACTGTTCTGAGGTTCTAACTCGATCACTTGCTTCCCTATCATTTCTCCAAGCTCTATGTTCTTGTGAATCCTACACGCGCCAAGAAGAGCACCCAACACACCTACGTCAGGACTCATAGGCATCTCGTTTATGACCCTTCGTGCTTCTTCCAGTAATCCAGCTCTTCCGAGCAAATCAACCAAGCAACCATAATGCTCCATGCCAGGTTCAATGCCATAAGCTTCTTTCATGTGACGAAAATAGTGTTTTCCTTCTTCAACCAACCCTGAATGAGCACAAGCACTGAGTAGATTCACGAACGTTATGTAGTCTGGGACTACCCTCTCGCGCTCCATATCCTTCAAAAGCTCAATGGCAGCCTCTCCTTTCCCATGCATCGCCAACCCTCCAATCATACAATTCCACGACGATATTCCTTTTCTTGGCAACCCTTTAAAGAACTGAATAGCCTTGTTTAAGCAGCCACATTTGCAATACATATCAATAATCGTAGTAGCCAATTTCGAGTCTAACTCAACCCTATTCTTCTTGACATGATCAACTATCCACTCACCTTGCTTTAATGCTCCAAGTCGCGTACAAGCTGATAACATACTAGCAGCAAGAAACTTATCAACCACAACACCCTCAGACCCCATCCTTTCGAACAAAGCAAACGCCTCCTGAAACTGGTTTTTCTGCACATAAGCTGATACCATAGCATTCCAACAAACAGAACTCTTCTCCTGAATCGAATCAAACACTCGAAAAGCTTCCTCAAGATACCCCAATTGAGCATAACCACTAATCAATGTAGTCCAAGAAACATCATCTTTCTCACACATATTATCAAACACTTTCTTCGCTTCCTCCAAACATCGAAAATTCATGTACATATGAATCAAATTATTCTGCGAAAACCGATCAAACCCGAACCCAAACTTCACTACATGACCATGAATCTGTTTACCTCCTTCCACAGCATTGTCAATACAACAAACTCTAATAAGAGGAGGAAAAGTGAAACTATTAGGCCAAACCGAACGTTCTAACATACACAAGTAAAAAAGCAAAGAATCTCTCAGCATTTGAGATTTCAAGAAACCCCTAATAACAGTATTGTAGATAAAAGGGTCTGGTTCAGGCAATTTATCAAACAATTGGAGTGCATAGTTCAAATCCCCCGACTCCGATATTGCACAGAACTTAATAACTCGACCCACTGCGTCATTGTCAAAGGAGAGGCCAAGCTTGACAATTTGTGCATGGAATTGTTTGAGTTCAGACATTGATGAGCATGATTCTAAGCTCCTTAAAATTGTCTTGCTGGTTTTGTGTGATAATGGAGATTGTGGGGTAGGATTAACTTGAAGAACAGAGGCCATAGCTGCTCTGTTAATTGAGGAAGGTGGTGGTAATTGTTAAAAGGAAGTTGCTCGTAAAGCTACGTGTTAGCTAGCTTCAGAAAGCTAGTGGTAATTTATAAGTTAATTCAAGAAGCTCCTCTCAAAGCTAGCTACTTGTACAAGTTGAGTCACGTCACAAAGTTAGACGTATTCATCAATAACAATGGCCTCAAAGGCTCTCGCCCATTGCAGGGTAAAGAGAGATTGAATGTACGCAGCCTGACTCTTATGTTTAAAAACATAGCGTGACTATTTTTGGATGATCCATGATGAACGTCGAAAGTTGCATTGACTAACTGGTACTTCACAATTGAAAGAAGTATTGACAGTTTAAAGAGTCATTTTGCTTTATTCCATCATATCCCAAAACCAAAAAATAATGAATTTTTGATTTCTTCCGAGTCTCTATATTCTTCCGTACTAAAGATGACTTTACATTTCTTCGTAAGTTAACCTAACCAAGTAGGCAAGAAAGAATGGAATAAGCTCAAACGTAAAGAAAGTAAATAAAGATATTTGACATTATTCCATTTTATACATATTTCAGAAATTGAAAATCTGTACAAATTCTTTAACTTTGATGTAATAATTTAATTCCTTGATCTAAGTAAGTTAAGAAAAAACAACCAAGTCTTTTATCGTGATATACTACAAGACATGAGATAGTTTTAGATTATAATCCATGTTATGAATTTAGATATGAGGATATAGAAGTTACTGAATGATTAAACTTGTTGGTATTTATCGTTGTGTTAATTGCATTCTTGTAGTTTTCACTTTATATATCTATCAGCATCTAGTTTTTATATTTTGATTACTATACTATTTTCCGATTATATAGAGTTTGTGCTACTTCTTTTATTAGTTATTATGCTTTCTTCTTTTTTATATTTGAATTTGTTGAATTTATAAGATGTGTGCATACGCTCAACCATTTTTATACTCTAGAGCGCATAGTAGAATGTTTTCATCAATCTTGGATGGAGCCAAAGATTCGCTATTTTTTGGCTTTGGGATATGATGGAATAAAGCAAAATGACTCTTTAAACTGTCTGTGCTTCTTTCAGTTGTGAAGTAGCAGTTAGTCAATGTAACTTTCGACGCTCATCATGGGTTATCCGAAACCAGTTGC
>JAOTQJ010000011.1:21052045-21072145 GCA_025642045.1 Solanum sejunctum | reverse complement strand
CCTTGTAAGGTTTAGGCAATCCTCCTTACTTTGAGCTAGCTTTTGGGGTGTGAGTTAGGCCTAAGACCTTCTTCAACGCTTTATCTCTATTGGAATTATTTGAACCTCCTGTGACCTCATGGCACTCAACACTATTAATTTTGCTCACTGAATTCAGAAAAAATTGAATTTGTTTTACACAAATACAAGGTTTGAGACAAAACTACTATGGCATGCGCACCACCATATGACATCTAACACCTCACACCTACAACATGTACCACAGACAGGAAGAACTCACCTAGTACATTGTCTCTACTGCGATTATTCGAACCTCCTGAGACCTCATGGCGCTCAACACAATTAATTTTGCTTACTGAGTTCAGAAAAGATTGAATGTTTTTTAACACAAATACAAGCTTTGAGACAAAACTACTAGGCTATACCAAACCGAACCTGTAACAAACAATCTAGCTCCGCCTTAAGGGCTTCTATTTTAATCTACCTAATTACAGAGGTTCCAAACTACTCAATCGGAATTCTAAAACATACTCACCCTATCCAATACACAATAAACAGAAACTCATACATTTAAATCATTCAAAGAAGCGATTTTACCCAAATTCAAAAGGGGTTTTCAGCAAATACCTTGCGTTTAAGATTGTATCGGTGCCATTCGGATTTGTAATGAAGCTTTTGCTCAGTATCATCAACAAATTCCTTGTCACAAGCGTTACAAGTTAAGACTGGCATTTCAAAATCTTCCTTCTGGTTCAAAAATGGCGAAATTTTGAAGGGCTTTTCGGGATGCTTCTCTTGTTTATATACTTTTAATTTACCGCTGCGTGTAAGGGTTTGTATCACAAATTGACTAAATATCAAAAAGTGCCCACATCTTATATTTATTCCAAAGTTTGCCTAATATTTAGAAGAAAAGGTATATAAGAATAATACTCTTTTCGTCTTATATTATTTGAATTTTTTAAGGTTTTTTTAAGAATCAAAATATTTAGATTGTTCAAAGTTCAAGATGAATGCTTGAAATTTTTTTCATATTTATCCTTTTATTTATTAATTTTTTATATTTTTTAGGAAATAAATTATAATATATATTTATGATTTTATAAAAGGTAATAATGAAAAGTATGGTGTAAATTTTGTCTTTGAATATTTTTCTTAACATATGTACATTCCTCAGAAATTTATTTAATATGAGACAGAGGGAGTATTGAATAAAGTATATTATTGATGTAGAGATTTGTTTTTTAATGTATTATTTGATTTGATTAATTAAAAATAACATGTCTTATATTTCTAATTTTATTTATTTATTAACAAAAATACACCTACAAATATGTTGAGAAAAGTTTTGAGGAAAAACTGTGCATCTAATCATGTTAATGCATGTGTTAAAATTCTTTGCATTATTAACATATTTCGAGATTATTTGGTGGAGTATATAAGAATAATAATAAATAAAGTATATTAATAATATTTGTACTAATAATATATGCATTAGTTATGCTTGCGTTAATTACACAGAGAATATTTTTATGTATTGTTTGATTTGATGTATCAAAAATAACATGCATTACATAAATTTTTTTATTTAATACTCTCCATATTTATGGTGAAAATTATGTAAGAAAAAGATTTTGAGGGACAATTCGATCTTTAACCATATACATTGTATGTATTATTCCTCTTGCATTTCTAAAAAATCATGGTTTCAACACAGAATAAAGTGATCATTAGTATATTTTTTATGTATGAATAAAAAATATGAGTTTATCAAAAAATAATAATTTTTTTTTGTGGGTATGAGAAATTTTAAACAAGTAAAAGAAAGTTTTTTATTCATCTATATGCTACATTGTACCTTCATTGGATTTTGTGTGTTAATGATGACATTTCTCTAGTGTGAGGCACATTGAGATTTAATTCAATAAATAAATTATTGCTGGTTAATTATAAATAAAATCTAATGCTAGTAGAATTGACAATCTTTTATATAATATTTTTTATTAATTTATATATGACTATCGTTTATCGGACATGGATATATAATACTTGCAAAAGAGAAAAAAAAATTAGCAAATGTAACTAACAATTCCACTAAATATTAGGTCACAAATTCACAATGTACATTTTGAGATCAAAATTTGAAATATGTACATTTCCTCCTTGCAAAAACGGAAAATCAAAGAGAGCAAAATTCTCAATATCAAGAAGAAAAATAGTGGTTCTACAAGGAGAAGGAGCTAAAATTAGACTTATAGATTCCACAGAACCTAATAATTTTGAGTTATATCGTGTACTTGTGTTAGAAATCCTCTTATAACATGTATAAACAGTTTAACCAGAACCTAGTAAATTATCTTTTTGAGAATTCAGAACCTATAAGCTCAAAACTACAAGAGAGCACCCCAAAGAGTAGCAGCATTTTCACCACACTTGGCGTGTACATGCTTGATTCTTTCTACAGATCTGCAAATTCCACTGCAGCTCCATTCAAACGTTGCTGCACAAACATTACCTGCATGAGCTTTCAATTCGCATTCTGCAACAATATAAGAAGTTCCAGTATGAGTTCAAGTTTCATAATCAGGTCGGATGGAGCCAAAGATTCACTATTTTTTGGCTTTGGGGTATGATGGAATAAAACAAAATTACTCTTTAAACTGTCTGCGCTTCTTTCAATTGTGAAATAGCAGTTAGTCAATGCGACTTTCGATGCTCATCATAGGTCATCCAGAAACAGTCGCGCTATGTTTTTAAACACAGGGGTCAGGCTGCGTACATCCGACCCCCCTTTACCCCGCAATAGCGGAAGCCTTTGAGGCATTGGGGTAATGTTGTTGTTGTAATCAGGCTATTCATTAGGCAGGTTCCAAGTTGCTTACCAGGTGGAGTTTCACAACACATTCTACGTTCATCGATATGCTCAACTTCAAGACCGATTAACCATGCACCAAGTGAAACGTCTTCATTTGCATATTTATGCAGAATGGGCCTGAAATCACCATATTTGTTCACAACAGGAAGTCAAATTGAAACGGAGGGAGTACAAGACAAGTTTGTCGATTTACAAAATCATACAACTTCAAAACAGAACAATGTAGCTTACCTGTTATTGGCAATGTATCTCGCGAGGTCTCTTGAGATGGCATATATTTGTCCAGTAGCATGGCGGAAGTACTTATTTCCAACATCCCCAAATTTCCAGAACTCAGGTTCATGGTACTTAACATTCCTACAAAGAAATGAAAATTAACGAGTTTTGAGTTTTACCAACTGAGACTGTCTTGAAATTGGAAGTTTCCAACGAAGTTACTTTCGATGAAGAACTGGCCCTGATTTCATGCATCCTATATACACCCTGGACTTCAACCGGTGCCTGGCTAACGTTGCAGCTAGAGTACCTACAACATCATGACAATAAGTGTAACTTCTATACGCTGACAGTATAAAAACAATCACTCGTACTTTATCAGGTCATTTAACGTGAATATAACATCATCATCTGGAGGATGGATACATATATATACCTAAATTAACGTGAACATCGTCATCAACCTTTACATAGAACTCTGCATCCCACTTTGCATCTGCAGTAGTGAAAAAATCTTTTGTTTTTTCAGATAACTCATGGTATCCTTCTATGTGATCCTGTAAAATGACAAAAAACGAGATGACAATACAAGCACGAATCAACTATACGAAATGCAAATCGAATTGTAATATATGTGCTTACTAAACGAAGAATGTCTTTGTGATGAGCGTCTTCAAGATCAACCGCGCGATCTAAAATGCTATTTGATATAGCACTGTATAAAAAAGACATACAAACTTTTAGGCTAGAATATGCACAAATTGTAGAATCTGACACACACCCTACAGTATTTTTGAAGAGTCTGATCGAGTTACGAGATAGAAGGCTAAACAGAACAATATATATTGAATCATTTCAAGATGAAAACGTTAGAATACAAAATTGGCAAGAAAGATTCACCTGTGCCCTATCATGAAGCGGACGATGATCCCTTTTTCTTGCTCTAATAGGAGTAGTCTTTCACCTTATAAACACGTATCGTTGAATGATGAGGTAATCAGGAAAAAGGGCAACACATAGTATAAATATGTTACCTTGAGGCATCCAAGTTTGTCTAATGGAATCGCGTCTCCTCCTCCCACTGAATGCGGTGTTTATTCCAATTACCATAAAAGGCTTCCTTCTCATCCAAATTCTTTCAGAATCCGTTCTGATCATGCTAGGTACGTCTTCCATTTCCCTCGTACCAAGAAATGTCTTAGTTGAAGGCATTTCAACTCGGATCTTAGCAATTGAACTATCTAATGACCTGACACACGAGAACAAGACTATGAAATGCACAACAACTACGCCTCAGTACCAAACAAGTTGATTTCAGCGCTTCTTCTTTGTTGTCTGAATTATTAGTTTGGTTCAAATGTGAAACACCAAAGGAATGAAGCTCTAAACTTATTAGTTACACACCGAACTCACCTAATAGCTTCATGGGCTTTCTTAAACTCTCCTAGCACATCCTCGTCCTAGTGAAAAAAACGAAAAGTCTCCTTTAATTTCTTGAACTTTGTTCTGGTCAAACTAAACAATAATAACAACATATCCAGTGAAATTCCATAAGTGGGGTCTAAGATGAATAAAATGAAACATAGGGAGTACATTTGCATGTGTCCACTTGTATTAAATGACATATTACATCAAGGTGAGCTAGTCCGTCATGAATGGAATGTGATACATAAATCACTTATTGAAAGGATTGGAAAAACTCGAACCTGGATCTTTTTGGTTTCGTAGTCATAAGAACTCAATTTTTTCTCTTGATTGTACAACCTTTGATGCTCGATCCATCCACCTAATTCAGTCGGAGCCCCAATTCTAATGGATACAAAGATTAAAACATAAAAAATGGTTCAATAGTTGAATAGCAAATTGATATGAAAATGGACCTCGAGCCCAATTCAAAAGTTGAGGATCGCCCAAGTCCCCCCAAACCACATAAAAGGACAAACGATCCACGTCTCGACCAATGTGTGGATTTAACACAAGTGCCTTAGTGAACAGAGTTATGCGGTACCTATTGTCAATAACAACAATCTCATGAAAAAGCTACATTTCTAAGAGAAATTATGCAGCAAAATGATTGAAAATGAACCCCCCAAACCACATAAAGGACAAATGATCCACGCCTCGACCAGTGTGTGGATTTAACACAAGTGTCTTAGTGGACAGAGTTACGTGGTACCTATTGTCGATGACAACAATCTCGTGAAAAAGCTACATTTCTAAGAGAATCTATGCATCAAAATGATTGAAAATTAACCCCTCCCCAGAATTTTATCCAAATTAAATCATGAAAAAAAGAATTATACCTCTTATAGAAAAACATGCCAAGAGCAAAGCTGAATAAACATAAAATAAAAATATATGGAAGGGAAATTTTTCCTTTGCTTCGATTTTTCATAGTACTTTTTTTTGTTCTTTGTTTCAATTACCTCTACTCTGATCTATTTTTCTTCTAATTTTTTTTTTACTTTTAACTAAATTACTATTAGTAACAATTGTACAGTTGATTATTGGAATGACAATTGGCCAAATATCATAAACTGTAAAACTAAAGCCAACCATTTGGCATCTTCGAGTGTTTTTAATCGAAAATTATGAATCTCGATCTTTTTTTAGAATTATAGGATAAAGTTAATTCTTCAAAAGATTTAAAGTATTCTAGACATATTGCTTAAACAAATACTGAAACTTGACCTTAGCTAAATAGCAAATAAACACGTCAATTTCAAATATACGCATCTATAATTGACTTGTCATACTATTTGGTACATGTTGCAAGCCCACATATGGTACAAGTTCGAAAAGAATGCATTTGGATGAATGTCTGGACATCGAGAAGGAAGGTCATTTTCAAAGATGAAAGGTCACAGGAGATATAGTCTGCGATTGATGAATCTCCAATTGGGAAACTGTATCCAAGCTCTATAGTTAGTCTACTAGCTCTTTGGACTTTTAAAACTTAATGAACTGAAACATCTTAATAGGTAAAGAAAAGAAAAATCTATCGAAATTCCATTAGTAGCGACGAGCGAGGGCAGATTGAGTGATAGAAGAAAAATGAATACGAGTGCGCAAGAGTGGATTGAGTGTTTGAAGAAAAATAAATACACAAATGTGAAGCTTTATTCCTTTTCTTTTAGGCAAGCTACTTCGTTCAATTTCAAGTCAAAATAAAATCTTTAATATGTAAAAGAGTTGGTTTTGTTAATTATTTGTTTAGAAATATAATTAATTAATGGTCCCAAAAGCTTTTGTCAGTTGGAACTTGGCACAACCATAAACATCTATCATTTATTTTAAATCATACATTTCAAAAGTCTATTTTTTTTTTTTACAACTCTGGGTCAAGTCAAGCTAACTCATATAAAATAAAACAAAAAGGATATTTGGATAACTAATAGCTAATTCCCTCATAAAATAATATATTCATACATTATTAATACTTACATATGAAACAACCTCTCCAACTCTGTGAAATACTACTAGCAATAATGTCAATATATTATTAGCAATAATATTAACGTGCTTTTACCCTTCCGATTCAACTCGTGAAATTTCATTATATGTTATTATAGTACTAAAACTTACATAACCCTAATCAACTACCAATCCACACTATGCGAGCATTTTTGACCCAAAGAAGTCATAAATAATAACGTGCTTGAATCAGTTACTAGTACTATCAACTAACACCAGCTGAACAAATTCAGTTAAGAATTCTAGAAAGTTCTAGAAACAAGGAGCCTATAAATTTGGTATTTGCAATTCGATACTTCCTTTTCGCAGTAACTCTACTCTACGTCACATATCGCCGGTAGTTTTGACTCCGGCGGTGATTCGCCGTCGCCGATCGGAACAATGAAGCTGCCGCCGGCGAATGGGTGCGCCGTCTGCGGCAATGTCACATCGAAACAATGCTCACGTTGCAAGATGGTTAAGTATTGGTATGCTCACTGTTCTACATTTTCGAATTAGCGATATATTAGTGAAATTGTACGCACAATTCAAGCTAGACTTGATGATTGCTTGTTCTTATAGGGTTGATTTTAGTGAAATGTAAGTTAAAGAGGAAATGCCACAATATTAAGGTATAGCTGAATGGGACCCGAGGGAGAGTTAAAAGGGAAATTTGGTAAATTTGTTCAATTCTGTGAAGGATTATTGATATATGTCAGAATTTTGTTGCTGTTTCTTGTCATCATGCCTCTATTTTTGGTGTCCTGTGATAATATTTTCTTCTCCTGTAGCTTACAGCCTCTATAGAGGGAATATAGTGGAAAAGAATAAAGATACAGGATACTGAAGTCTTAGTTTGTAATGGTGTTATCGTTTTTAATTGGAGTCAAAGTTTTCATACAATTCAAGGTAAACTTGATGATTGTTTTTATAGTATTAATTTTAGCTATGTATGTGGAGTTATGTATATTAAAGAGGAAATACCTCAAGTTTAAGGTATAAGTGAAACTATGTTAATATTACTCTACTCTGTTAGTCTTCTTGTTCTACTGATGAAGGTTTTGGGTTGGAGGAAAGGGGGAGGGGGGTGGAGAGAGAGAGAATTAAAAGGGAAATTTGAAAAAAATTGTTTAATGTGTGAAATATGGAATAATAATAATTTGATGAACCATCTGATATGCTGTGATAGAGTATTCCACTTGGCGCGATTTATGTAGGTCAGAATCTTGTAACCTGATCATCAGGTGGCCCGTGGCTCTTATCCTTCTGAAAAGTGCTGATGTTCTTGTCATCATGCCTCTATTTAGGTGTCTTGTGATAATTTTTCCTCGCTTGTAGTTTACGGGCTCTAAAAAGGGAAGAAATTGAGCGGGGAAAAAGAAGAGAATCTTAAAATTGAATAATAACCTTGTTTTGATATACATGAAATGGAATTCCTTCTATATTTTCATTTTCCTTGCTAAATTTACTTTATAATAGTGGTGTATGGTTCATCAGGTACCTATTGCAGAATTTCATCTATTATCAGCTCTGTTGGATCACTAAACTGGGTTGTAGTAGTCCTATATTCTGCTGCTCTTATACTTCTGGAATTATGTGTTAAATAGTAGTGACATTTTCTCCCTGATGTGGATCACTATGTCCATATTCTACATATTAATGTTATGTATGTAACTTATGTGGTGAAGAGTTCCATCAATGCCGCTCAATAGCACGGGATAACTTGTGGAATGAGTTGGAGGGGTATTTGAAGTTCAGAGGGGTAGAATATATGATAATGAGAAGAGACAGAGTACGCATATGCTGGGTGATGAGGGATTCAAAACCCCAACACTCTGGTTTGTAGCCACATGCTCTAATGATTTCACGTGGAAATAATTGTCCAAATTTATAGACTGCTCTTAAATTGGCTAACCAGTGGAGTGGGTGGTGTCAGATGAGAGACATTTCTAGCCTATAATTGTCTGGAAGATTACTGATTTTGTGAACCCCGTCCTCCCTCTCTCTATATATATGTGCGTGCGTGCGTGAGCGCATGTGTGTACACGAAGGGGCCTCATTTGAAGCTTGGACATGCCTTGCATCAAAGTTTGAGCTTGAGTGTTGATTTGACAACATCGTTAAATAGGGACCAACATTCAACTTAAAGGACTTGACTAAAGAGAAGCTGTAAACTTTCTTTTGTGCATCTATCCTTGTCAAATCATGTTGAGATTCATTAAGATCTTATATTCCAGATTTTTAGTGCTGAATAAACTGTTTTGAGCTTCTTTTTGTTTTGTATGTCTGCTTCTCTAGGTCAGACGAGCTGAGTTTAAACTTCACTGGTACAGTTGTTGATATACATACCTCCGTACTTTTGTACAGACCTGCACTGTGCAAAAGTTGGTTGACTTTTCAGTAATATAACTTCTAATTACCTTCCATGAAAAAACGTTGTTGGTGATACACATACATCTTTCTCTCACACCAAGCAATCTTGCAAATTACTCCACTTTACTTACAGGGTCTTGCTTTATTGTTCTCATTCAGCTTTCCTTCCACTTTTTCTGTCCGTTTCCTCTTTCTTCTGGTTTTCATTTCTTTCCTTGGAGTGACCATAATCCTTTTGCTTCTCTTAATATGAATCTGACTTTGAGTGTAGGATAGTGGCTAATGGTTTTATTTCTCTCTCTCTCTCTCTCTCTCTCTCTCTCTCTCTGTGTGTGTGTGTGTGTGCGCGCGCGTGCCTATTCATCTATCTAGTTCTGAAGCTTGCCAAAGATCCGATTGGAACTCAGTGCACAAGTCTAGATGTAGGGATTTTCAATCATCTCTTAAAGGTAATTCTGAGCAATCAGCATCGACTTTGCAAAGGAGGAAGTCTTTTGGCAATTCACATGTTCCTTTTAGTGGAAAAAATATTATTCTAAATCAGTCGAAGAAGGTACATGTTTCTTCCTTAATTTTTTATGAACACAAATACAGATGTGCTTTTAAAACTGACCGGAGTTTGGATTTAACCTATTTCAGGTGCTTTTTCCATATGGAGAATTCGTGGAATTCTTTTACTGGGACAGTCCAGGCTATCCTCCTTGTGGACTCAAAAATTGTGGTAACAGGTATTTCTACATTCCAAGAATTGTCTACATTCCAGTCTATTCTTTGAGTCCTTTTAATGTCGTTCTTTGGTTCTTATGCAGCTGTTATGCTAATGTGGTTCTGCAATGTCTAACACAGACTAAACCACTTGTTGCCTACTTGTTGGAGAAAGGCCATAGAAAAGAATGTAACTGCATCAAATAAAATTATTATGATGAACTAACCCTTTATTTAAATTATTGGAAATAATTATTTATGTCTCTGTCTTTCCACCCAGGTAGATTGAATGATTGGTGCTTTCTCTGCGAATTTCAACTCCATGTTGAACGGGCTCGCGGGTGTCACCAGACCCTTTCACCAAATAACATAATATCACGGTTACCTAACATTGGTGCTAATCTTTCTTGTGGAAAGCAGGAGGATGCCCATGAGTTTATGAGGTACATTGTTGTCTGAGCTAAGTTCATGTGTATTTTTGGGATAATGCACAACATGGAAACCTAATTTATGAAAAGTATTTGTTGTAAAGACCAATTTATGTTATTTGCTTTGTCTGTCAGTAAACATATTTAGCGTCATAACAAAAGTTACCTGCTTGGTAGGTTTGCTGTTGGCTCAATGCAATCGGTGTTCCTTGATGAATTTGATGGAGATAAGGCTGTACCTCTTAACATTTGGGAAACAACTATTGTTCAGCATATTTTTGGTGGTCGCCTTCACTCTCGGGTAGACTTTAATTCATGAGAGAAAAGAGTTATTCAATATGATTGTGCAAGTGAAACTGATTGAAAAAAATACCATGATGATAATTGTTGTATTGGCAAACCAAATTTCTGTATGGTACATTTTTGTACAGAAAATTCATATACTTGATGCCAAGTTGGTTTGGGATTGAGCGTTAGTTGATTGATGAATATGTGCTTCATAAAAAAACTACCTATAAGCTGTACAGAGTTTACACTTTTGTATAGTGTCAATCTCCATTCCATCTTTTCTCACATAATGTGTATTTTTAGGTCTCATGTACAAAATGCGGTAATATCACACATCAGTTTGAGAATATGATGGATCTGACTGTAGAGATTCACGGGATTGCTGAGTCTTTGGAGGATTGCTTAGATCAATTCACTTCCCAAGAGTACATGGATGGTGAAAATCTGTATAAATGTGATAGGTAGCTTCTTCTCTTCAATGCTGACTTTCTTCTTTAAAAGGTGACCTGTGGCCTTAACCTACACTTTTAAATACCAGTTGGTTATTCCTTCAAGCGAAGAAATATCAGTACATATTCTGCCAATGCAATGCTGATCATTTTAGTGAGATTTTACTGGGTATGTTATTGCAATGTTGATCATTGCTTTTATTCTCAGTTTATGTAAATCTGTTTAATTAACACGACTGGCTAAGTGGCTAGGACAATAAATGCAGGTTCACTCTGTCACACCTGGTTTGATTTAATATCTAGTGCAAAAATCTGAACTTTCTTTTATGCAAGAACTTCCTCAATTTATCTTCTGTTTTTGGAGATATATTTTCAAAGTTTCTTGTTGATAGTACTTCTTATGTTAATCATTAAATTAGTCAAGCATGACCAACATTCTTTTCTGGAGATCAGGTGTAACTTTCCTATAATATCTGGGTGATGTCCACACTTACATCAACAAGTTGCTCTTGATGTTTGTCCAAACTGTCTACTGCTCAGTTATTGATTGTTTAAAATTATATTTGCTCTGATATGATATTTGAAAGGTTCATTCACTTGTTTTTTTGTTGCATCCTCGCTCATTTTCCTTTCTGTTATTGCTACCCTGGGCTAACACGCTAACACTAACATATGACATGTTCCTGCAGATGCAATGATTATGTCGAGGCATGGAAGAGCCTAAGGATTGGGGAGGCACCAAATATCCTAACAATCGCTTTGAAAAGGTTTCAGGTTGATCTCATTTCCTGTTTGTCTATATTAGCTGTTTGGCCTATAACTAAGGTTTATGGATAACTAGCCGTTAAAGGATCGAAAATCTGTATCACTTTTTCAGCATAGATGAAGGTCTGTGCCATTAACATGACTAAACAAGGGATATTTTAGTCATTTTATGAGATTTGTAGTACCAAGCCCAAGGAAAGCAGAACATCACGGAGGATTAAAGAAAGGATACATGAAAATATTTTCATCTTCCCTATGTGTGATCCCAGAATTATTTTCTGTCTTTCTGTGAAATGGATTTTTGTTTGCCAAATTTAAAAGTGCAGATGCAGCAGACAAGTAGGATGCTGTTTATTAATAAGACTAAACCTGGAACATGGCTAATAAATAAAAGCACAAGGAGTTTTGTAATCAAAAGGGGAAGTACTCACTTCTAGGGAAAAAGTGGGTAGTAACAAAGAACTATTGGAAAAAGTCTGTAGCACAAAAAGCCATTGCATTCCCGATCAAAAAAAGTTGCAGATCAAAAGCTAAAGTAATTAACCCCTTAAACCTTTAGTTCTTTTATTCTCGCCCTGTCATGGCTAGAGAGTTGCAACCAAAAGTATTGAGTGTAAAATTAAAAGAGACTTTGATTTTTTGTTTCATAAATAAACCAGTGAGACCAATTGACAGGGTTGAAGTCCGAATACGAGAAGTGAGCATAGTTGGGTGATATGGAAGGGACTGAAATTCACCCTGTTTTTCCATTTAAGAGGCACATGGATCACATAAAGGATGGGAAATTTCTGATCAAAGGTTCTGGTGTCTTTATTGTATTGCACCAAATAATAGTTTGAAGTTAGAAGTACTTACCTTATGGATTTCTCACTCTTGACTAAACTATTCCAGGATACAGAATATTAGGCCTAATTTTGCTGGGGGTTTCTATTTAGAATGTGTAACTTTCAGTTTGCTTAATCATAGCATATGGAAATAACACCACAGATCTTTGTTATTGAACACAATCTGATCCTTCCTCATACACCATACGTGAAAAGTGACTATTAATATGTTTTTTTCAAGCTCCTCATCTTTTTTAATGCAATTCAAGTGTGATGTAAATGCCATATTTCAGTTATGTATCATATGCTGGAATGACTTTTCAATAAGTCATAACAGCTAGAATCTCTTCTGAGGATTTCTATGGAAGTTTGTTCTATAGCTGCTTTAACACTAAAATAGTACACAAAAAACATAGACACTTCATAGAAAAGAAAGTATCTCGTGAAAGTCCAGCTGAAGCTAATTATGATTTTACAGATTGCCAAAGTTAGTTCTGCAGTGTGCTGGCTGCTCAAGTCCATGTTATGCCTTTCTTGCTTTCTTGGAAAATTGTGCTTCTCTCTAATAATGGCTAGCGGATAGATTCCTTCTAGGACTCTTATTACTTGTAGGACTCCTTTTAAATTAAATTTGTACTTATCAGTTTTCTTATCTTTGGGATTGTAACTACGTAGATTTCTCTAAGTTGTTATTTATTCTCAGCCTTGTATATTACACTGGCTGCTATATAAGAGCCAACACAGCAATTAATAAAAGATACGTTCATCTGTCAGTTCTCTTTCTCTTTATGGTATTCAGAGCCTTATTGCTTTAACGAGCTTGATCCTTTTTCTCCCTCCTCCCAGCCCACCCAACTCAAGCCTAAATGGCCTCCAATACAAGTGCCGTCAATGCTGACAACATCTCCGGTTCAAACACGGTTGTCCAATTCAATCCAGTTACTCAACTCCCAATCAAACTTGCTGGTAGTCATATCTTCTCGCTGTGGAAGGCTCAGGTGTCCATGCTTATGTATGGACACAATCTCTTTGGACATCTTGATGGATCGATCCGAGCTCCTTCTAGAACCATCTCTGAAAACAACCTCGCAGTATCCAATCCTGCTTATGTTTCCTGGTTTCAACAAGATCAGCTTAGACAAAATGCTATCGTGGCAACTGTGGATGCGACCATTGGCAGTACAGTCACTTCTGCTCCAAATTCCAAAGCTGCTTGGGATGCCTTGCATACTGCTTATGCAAATAAATCTCAAATGCATATCTTTAGTCTTAGAGACCGTCTGGCCTGCCTCTCCAAAGACTCTCTTCCTGTTGCATACTATCTCCATCAAATTCGATCTCTTTGTGACGAACTTGCCACAGCTGCTTCCCCCATTTCCAATGAATAACTGATTGTCAAGATTTTCACTGGCCTCGGATCTGAATTTCGAGAAATTTCAGCCGCTATCTGCGCTCGAGATTCTGCAATTCCCTATGAAGAACTGTACGAAAAGCTCCTTGATCATGAGATTTTTCTTCAGCATGAGGAAGCCGAAAAGACACCTCAGGGCTCCACCAATAATCAAAACAATAATCGATGATCAAATGTGCAAATCAACAAAATCCTAATCCATCCCGGGGCAACAATCAACAGAAGCAGTTTCCAGCAACAACCTCTACTGCCAACTCTGTGATCGTAGAGGTCACACTGCTCATGTTTGCCGAACACGCTCTCACAATCATCTTCAACCGCATGCCAATTATGCTGGACAACTCCACAAACAGTCAGCACCATGGATCGGTGATAGTGGTGCAACCCACCATATTGCCTTAGACACTCAAAGTCTAACCACTACGCAAGACTACTATGGCTCGGAGGAGATCGTCATGGGTAATGGTAATACCATTCCATCAAATCACCAATTTCAGCTTCAACATATTCTTTGCTCTCCAGCTATTAAAAATAATCTGATATCTGTCTCTAAGTTTTGTCAAGATAATAACTCCTTTATGGAATTTTTTCCTTTCTCTTACCTTGTGAAGGATCTGACTACGGGGACGCCATTGGCTCGCGGATGGAATAAAACGGGCTGTATGAGTGGCCACCTGGGGATGTTGATGGTCCACTGAAATGCAACGTCGCTGTTGCATACAACCTATGGCATCGATGATTAGGCCACACTAATCGTCAAGTCCTAAATAAGTTTTTGCATGAATTTTGCATTCCAGTAGTTAGTTCCCAAACTAATATTGTTTGTCATTCATGTTATTCTAATAAAAGCCATAGGATGCCTTTTTCTAAAAGTTCTTTGCATAGTGCTAAACCATTAAATCTAATTTACAGTGATCTGTGGGGATCGTCACCAATTTTATCGATTGACAAAAAATGATACTATGTTTTATTTGTTGATCAATTTCAAGATATATGTGGTTGTTCACACTAAAAAATAAAACAAAAGTTTCGGACATCTGGGAAAAAACATTTTAACACAAAAAGTTTATCCTTTTCCACTAATGGTGGTGGTGAGTTTCTAAAATTAGAGTCCTATCTAAAAACACATAGAATTGAACACTTAGTGTCCCCCATATATACCACAAAGGGTAGCCTTAGTTGAATGCTGTCATCGGCATGTCATCGAGACAGCCCGCTCCTTATTACACCAAGCATCCTTATCTTCAACGTTTTGGAGTTATGCCTGTCATGTCAACAAGCTGTTTATTTGATCAATAGGATGACTACACCAAATCTACAAAATAAACCACCTTTTGAAATCCTATTTCAGGCTGTGCCTACTTATGATTCCATCAAAGTTTTTGGATGCTTGTGCTACCCATGGCTCAAACCATATTCCACTAATAAATTGGAACCTTGATCCAGACCATGTGTTAGTTTAGGTTTTTCTAATAAATATTATAGCCATCAGTGTTTTGACCCAGTTAATTCCAAATTGTATTCAACCAGGGATGTAATCTTTTTAGAAGACAATTTTCCTTTTCAAAATATCTTTTCAAGGTTTAATATTAAAGTTAATGTTTCTTGGGATAATATTTAGATTGAACGACAAGTCAAGGAGCATGGTAATTTAATTTCACATCCCTCTTATCAACTCTCTCCACTAGTGACTACGTTGTCAACGGTCCCTCAACGTCCACAAGCTATCCCCTTCGCTCCAAATGGCGTCTCTCCACAATCAGGTAACATTCCTTCTCATGTCTCAACTTCCACATCTTCACCCTCTACACAAGTTTCTTCAAAACCAGAGAACAAATCCTTCACAAACACCTCAACCATTTCCCTCATGGCCGCTTATCATAGATGAGAAAGACCATCCATTCCTAGCCAAACTCTAAATCCTCCAAATTCATTTGCTTCGGATCAAAATCAGCCACATATGGCTTCCTTCTCCCCTCCACCAGCATCTCCCATTCAACCTGACCCACCAACCCAGCCCCGACAAAATCAACCAGCCACCAAAGTACACTCAATGACTACCAGATCACTGACTCATAGCCTTAAACCTCGTCAGTTTCTCACAACCACTACATTGTCTCCGAAAATCCTCACCACTCATAAGCAAGCCAAGCTAATTCCCTAATGGAAAGTAGCAATGCAAGCCGAACTTAGGATTTGATTCCATGTGACTCTTCCAAAAACGTGGTAGATTGTAAGTGGTTATTTCGAGTTAAATATAAGTCTGATAGTTCTGTTGATAAATACAAGGCTCGTTTGGTGGCTAAGGGGATTACACAATGCCGTGGACTTGATTATCATTCCACTTTCAGTCCAGTAGTCAAGCCTGCCATTGTCCGTCTTGTCCTAACTATTGCCACTCAACTTGACTGGCCTGTTCATCAGCTGGATGTTAACAATGCCTTTTTGCAGGGTCATCTTACTGTAGAAGTATACATGCGACAACCACCAGGATTTGAAAACTCTGAGAATCCTACCCATGTATGTCGTCTTCAGAAGGCAATTTATGGTCTCAAACAGGCCCCTCGTGCTTGGTACACCGAACTCAAAAATTATCTCCTTACTTTGGGTTTTGCTAAATCACTTTCTGATTCCTCACACTTCATTATGCATAAAGCTGTATTTACTGTGTATATTTTAGTGTATGTGGATGATATAATAGTGACTGCTAATCATCAGAAATGTGTTCATTATATCATTGAGGCTCTTTCTCATCAGTTTTCACTAAAGGACTTGGGGCCTCTTCATTAATTTCTTGTCATTGAGGTGATTCGTTCTTCTGCTGGTCTTCTTCTTTCTCAACAGAAGTACACGATGGATCTCCTACATGAGGTAGCTATGGACATTGTAAAGGTGTTTCCACACCTATGACGTTTGCTATTGTTTTTGATCCATCATCTGATGATCATCTAGTTGATGGTTCCTTATATCGCCGCATCATTGGCAAACTTCATTACCTTTCCTTCACCCGTCCGAACATAGCTTTTGCTGTCCAAAGTTGTCACAAGCTATGCATCAGGCATTTATGTCTCATTGGGTTGCTCTTAAACTACTACTCTGCTATCTCCGTTCAACTACCTACTCTGGTGTACTCATTGCCAAGGAAACTGATCGTAGGTTGCTTGCGTACTCTGACTCAGACTGGGCCGGGGATCCTCAAGATCGGACATCCACCACTGTTTATGTTATTTATCTTGGTTGTTCTCCTATCATGGTCTTTAAAGAAGCAGCATTCAGTTTCTCGTTCTTCTACAGAGGCAGAGTATTGGGCAGTGGCTGCTACTGCTTCTGAAACTAACTGGCTAACCCATCTTCTTCAGGAGCTTCGATTTCCCTTGACTGCTGTTCTAAGAATTCTCTGTGACAATATTAGCACCACTTATATTTGTGCAAATCCTATTTTCCATAGCCACATGAAGCATGTGGCGATCGACTTCCATTTTGTTCGTGAACAGGTTGAGCGCAAACAGCTTGAAGGTGCACTTTTCAGTAACTTTTTTTCCTAGTAGGGCGTAGTAGACCTCGATGCCAACTTGTGGGGACATAATAACGGCTAGCGGATAGATTCCTTCTAGGACTCTTATTACTTGTAGGACTCCTTTTAAATTGAATTTGTACTTATCAGTTTTCTTATCTTTAAGATTGTAACTACATAAATTTCTCTAAGTTGTTAATTATTCTCAGCCTTGTATACTACACGGGCTATATAAGAGCCAACACAGCAATTAATAAAAGATACGTTCATCTGTCAGTTCTCTTTCTCTGTACTCTCTTGCTTTGCCCCATCTTCTGTTGAGATTTTTTGTTGTTGTTGTTGTTAAACTGCAAACATTGTATGAACTTATGTTTTAGATTTCTTATAGCATTATCTAATTGGGCCTAAAATCTTTTTGCAGAGAGGGGGATTTGGCAAACTAAATAAGAGGGTGATTTTTCCTGAAAGTTTATATCTAAGTCCTTACATGAGTAAAGAAGGAGATGACAATGACTCTTTCAAGCTTTATGCAGTGATTGTTCATGTGAATATGTTGAACACATCATATAGTGGTCATTATGTCTGCTACATCAAGGATTTCAGTGGGAATTGGTATAGAGTTGATGACTCTCAGGTAGGAGGCATCTGTTTCCCTGGCTTCGTCTCCTCTTTTTGACTTTGTGTGTTCTCCCAAAAGATTCAATATTGGTGTTCTCTTCTCACCTTGAGGATGTGTTCTGTTTGGCAAAAATGAAGCTTCAGAGGCTACGTGTTGATCCTTTTGGTCTTGTATAGTTTAATAGATGGGTCTAAACTGCAACAGAAACAAAAAAAGAAAAATCCTGTTTTAGTAAGACGATATGGCATGTGACATTTGGCTCTATGCAACTGGCGACATGCATATAACAGATAAATTTGCCCAGGTATATGTCAAAACAGAAATATACTGAATAGATCTTAACTTCACCCTGTGTTCATACACTTTTGGGGTGCATGGCATGTTTGTGTGTCCTTTCCAACAATATAGACATCATTTTTGAGACTCTTTGTGACTCAATAGCCTATGTCTCATTTTTGCAGTAGTGTTGAAGCTAGCATATTGCTTATACAAGTGCTTAGGGTAAAGTAGTAAAGTTCTTTCCATCCAAGTTATTAATAAGTATGTATTAACTCTTGACTTAAACATTCATTAACTTTCTATGACAAGAAATTCATGATTTCCTACATATCGAGCATTTGTCACCTTCTTTTTCCTCTCATTTTCTAATATTCATGTCTTAATTGACAATTTATTTCAGGTTCTTAATGTGAATATTGATGAGGTTCTTTCACAGGAAGCATACATGCTCCTATATAGCAGGTATCTCCATTCAACCATGGTGTAATTGATCTCTCAAACCTCACTACTCTGCAAATAAAACTTAACCCTTTTACTTCAAAAGTCAAATGAATTTTTCTTTAACCATGATTTTCTCAAGTAAATCTGTAGCATTTTTGAATTTGAGAATTGAATTTTTAGTACCAATTAATTTGTTATTGTTCTTCTTAAGGAGAATTACACATCCCCCACTCTTGAGATTTCATCTTGTTACATACATCTCTCTTCTGGTCTCAATCATGGAGTTCCCATTTTACATGTTTTGTGTAACAGGACTGTGTGAATGAACGACTTGTTTTATGAGTTATCTTCAATTGTTTCCTCTATATTGTGTAACAAAACAGACTCCTTGTTTGCATTTCATCTGATGCTATTCTTTTAAAATTATTATCATATGTAGAAAGTGATAACGAAAATACAATGAATTTCTTTTTACAAATTAAATTAAACTAGGAAAAGTAGGTATCTACTATATTCAATTCTTGTCTTTCTTTTTTCTTTTTAATTTTTGCAGTATTTGAGTTTGTTTTTTCCTTTTTTAGTTTTATTTTCAGTTTTAATTTTATAAGTCATTTTCAAGTATGGAATTGTCTGAAAAAGTTTGATAGAGGATGGGAGGAATCGATCTTGACATCAAATAATCTTGCCGCCTTTGCTTTCAACAGAATTACAGCCCGGCCAACATCCTTATGTCCTCTTGAATCGCTAAATAAAGAGGACCATGCTATAGTCAAAGCGGAAGGCAAGCAGTATTCCCCACTTCAACCTCTTGAATGTCATAAGACAACTGTGTCTCCTGCTGTATGTGCTGATCCTGCTTCATTGCCAACTGATAATAGATCAGAGGATTTCAGGGCAAAAGAGGAGTTGCTCTCAGTTACTAACTTTGAGGGCGGAAAGGAGGATCAAGATATGGTAAATTCTGAGGCTAGTCGTAAAGTCTTACAGGAGCTTCAGGATGTTGGAGAATCCAGTGCATTTGAAGCAACTTCTCACATACTAATGTTATTACCTCCTTGTTCCGTCTTTTATAGTTCTGCTGAAGCTGAAGGGGGGAGATTCCTTGTTTCTGACTTTGAGGAAAAAATTGAGATATGTAAAGGAACTTTGTATGAGTCTCTGTTTAAAAGTTCTAGTGAGGATTCTGTAGCTACAGATGACAGATTCCTTGTTTCTGATATTGAGGAAGAAACCGAAACATGTAAAGGAACTGCATATGAGTCTCTGTTCAGAAATTCTAGTGAGGATTCTGGAGCCACAAATGGTGAAATGCAGTACTTAGATGTGCCTATTTCTCTATCTAGTTCTGAAGTTTGCCAAAGATCTGATTGGAACTCGTGGCACAATGGTGAAATGCAGTACTTAGATGTGCCTATTTCTCTATCTAGTTCTGAAGTTTGCCAAAGATCTGATTGGAACTC
>JAOTQJ010000011.1:21018883-21049564 GCA_025642045.1 Solanum sejunctum | reverse complement strand
ATCTAACTTTTGTCAAACATTTTTCACTTTCAATACAAATAATAAATATAATATATATATATATATATATATAGATATAGATATAGATATGATGATGATATGATTTTGCTATTGTTACTTTTAGGTATTATGTACAACATGCGGTAATGTCTCGAAGCAGTTTGAGAATATGATGGATTTGACCGTAGAGATTCATGGGGGTGCTGAGTCTTTGGAGGAGTGCTTAGATCATTTCACTACCAAAGAGTGCATGGATGGTGAAAATATGTATAAATGTGATAGGTAGCTTCTTCTCTTCAATGCTGACTTTCTTCTTCAAAAGGTGACCAGTGACCTTAGTCTATACTTTTAAATATCAGTTGGTTATTCCTTCAAGCGAAGACATGTCAGTACACATTCTGCCATCGCAATGCTGATCATTGCTTTTATCTCACTTCTATGTAAATCCATTTTAATAACATGACTGGTTGCTAGGACATAAAATACAGATTCACTCTGTCACACCTTGTTTGATCATTAAATTAGTCAAGCATCACTGACATTCTTTTTGGGATAGCACTCTAGCAGGTGTGACTTACCTATAACATCTGGGTGATATCCACGCTTACATCAAAAAGTTGCTTTTGATGTTTGTTCCAACTGTCTACTACTCAGTTATTGATTGTTTGAAATTTCATTTGCTCTGATATGATATTTTAAAGGTTCAGTCACTTGTTTTTTTGTTGTGCCTTCACTTGATTTTCTTTCTGTTACTGCTACCCTGTGCTAACAGCCTAACACTAATGAATGACATGTTTTTGTAGATGCAATGATTATGTCAAGGCATGGAAGAGCCTAAAGATCCGGGAGGCACCAAATATTCTAACAATTGTTTTAAAAAGGTTTCAGGTTGATCTCATTTCCTGTTTGTCTATATTAGCTCTTTGGTCTATAACCTAAGTTTTATGGATTACTAGCCATTAAAAGATTTTAAAAAATGGCCACTATCTGTATCAATTTTTCTGCATAGGTGAAAGTCTCTGTCATTTATGTGACAAACAAGGAAATATTTTAGTCATTTATGAGGTTTGTAGCACCAAGCCTAAGAAAGCAGAATATCACAGAGGATTAAAGAAAGGATACATGTCCAATTTCCATCTCCCCTATGTGTCATCCCAGAATCATTTTCTCTCTTTCTGTGAAATGGATTTTTGTTTTGCCAAATTGAAAGGCGCAGATGCAGCAGCAATTAGGCTGCTGTTTATTAATGAAGGCTATTCCTAGAACATTGCTGACACATAAAAGCACCTCAACGGAGTTGGGTACTCAAAAGGGGAATTACTCGCTCCTAGGGGAAAAGTGGGTAATAACAAAGAACTGTTGGAAAAAGTCTGTAGTACAAAATGCCACTGCATTCCCATTCAAAAAAAGTTGCAGATCAAAACTAAAGGGTAGTTGACCCTCTAAACCTATAGCTTTTTTCTCAATCTGTCATGGCTTAGACGGTTGCAACCAAAGCTACCAAGTGTAGAATTAAAAGAGAATTTGATTTGTTTGTTTCATAAATAAACCAATGAGACCAATTGTAAGGGTTGAAGCCCGGAAACGAGAAGTTAGCATAGTTATTTGATATGGAAGGGACTGAAATACTCCCTGTTTTTCCATTTAGGAGGCACATGTATCACATAAAGAATGGACAACTTCTGACACAAGGGTTTTGGTTTGTCTTTATATTATGCACCAAATAGTAGTCTGAAAGAGTGCTTACCCTGATGCATTTCTCACTGTTGACTAAACTATTCCAGGAAGCAGCATTTTTAATTCTCTCTACAATGATTGGCTCAAAGTTTCATCCGTAACTATCTATGATACTATCTAGGTTTATTAGGCTTAATTTGGCTTGGGTTTTTATATTTAGAAAGTTTGCTTAATCATAGCATATGGGAATCAGCATCACAGATCTTTGTTGTTGAACACAATCTGATCCTTCCTTATACATCATAGGTGAAAAGTGACTATTAATGTGTTTTTTTGAAGCTCTTCATCATTTTTATTGAAATTCAAGTGTGTGATGTAAATGCCATATTTCACTTATGCTTTATATTGTTTTGACTTTTCAACAAGTCATAACAGCTGGAACCTCTTCAGAGGATTTCTATGGAACTTTGCTCTATAGCTGTTTTAACACTAAAATAGTACACAAAAAACATAGACATTGCATAGAAACAAAAGTGTTTCGTGAAAGTCCAGCTGAAGCTATTTATGAGTTTACAGATGTACCGAAGTTAGGTCTGCAGCTTGCTGGTTGCCCAAGTCGATGTTATGCCTTTCATGTTTTCTTGGAAAATTATGTTTCCCTGTTGCCCTGGCCCATCTTCTTCTGTCAAGGTTTTTTTTTGTTGTTGAACAGCTGCAAACATTGTATAAGCCAATGTCTTAGATTTCTGATAGCATCATCTAATTGGACCGAAAATCATTTTGCAGAGAGAGGGAGTTGGCAAACTAAATAAGAGGGTGATTTTTCCTGAAAGTTTAGATCTTAATCCTTACATGAGTGAAGCGGGAGATGATGATGACTTTTTCCAGCTATATGCAGTGATTGTTCATGTGGGTTTGTTGAATGCATCACATTGTGGTCATTATATCTGCTACGTCAAGGATTTCAGTGGGAATTGGTATAGAGTCGATGACGCTCAGGTAGGAGGATCTGTTTCGTTGGCTTCAGGTCCTCTCTTTTACTTTGTGTGTTCTCCCAAAAGATTCAATAGTGGTGTTTTCTTCACACCTGGAGGATGTAAACTATTTGTCAAAAATGAAGCTTCAGAGGCAACCTTCTGATCCTTTTGTTCTTGTATAGTTTACTGGATGGGTCTACAGTGCAACAAAAAGGAAAAAAAAATCCTGTTTCGGTAAAGACGATTTGGCATGAGTTTTGACTCTATGCAAATGACGACATGGATGTAACATTCAAACTTGCCCGGGTATATGTTAAGATCGAAGTATCTTGAATAGATCTTAACTCTTTACCCTGTGTTCCTTCATACACTTTCGGGTGCATGGCATGTTTGTGTGTCCTTCCCAACAATGTAGACATCATTTTTGAGACTCTTTGTTACTTTATAGCCTATGTCTCATTTTTGCAATAATGTTGAAGCTAGCATATCACTTATACAAGTGCTTGGGGTAAAGTGGTAAAGTTCTTTCTGTCCGAGTCATTAAATATGTATTCATCTTTTACTAGCCTTAAAACATTCATGAGCTTCCTATGACAAGAAATTCATGATTCCTTACATATCAAGCATTTGTCACCTTCTTTTTCCTCTCATTTTCCAATATTCATGTCTTAATTCACATTTCTTTCAGGTTTTTAATGCAGATATTTATGAGGTTTCACAACAGGAAGCATACATGCTCTTATATAGCAGGTATCTTCAAACAACCATGTTGCAATTAATCTCTCAAAGCTCTCTTACTCCTCTGCAAATAAATCTTAACCCTTTTAGTTTAAAAAGTCGAACGAATTTTTCTTTAACCATGATTTTCTCAAGTAAATCTCCAGCATTTTAGAATTTGAAATTTTATTTTACCAATAAATTTGTTATTATTTTCTCAAGGAGAGTTCCACATTCCTCCTCTGAGGTTTTAACTTGTTACATATACCTCTCTTTTGGTCTCAAACATGGACTTCCCATTTACATGCTTTACGTAACAGAACTATACTGTAATCTGCGAATTGGCAAATTGTTTCATGAGTTAGCTTCAATTTTTCATATGTAGAAAATGATGATGAAATACAGATGATTTTTTTTTCACAAATTAAGTTAGGAAAAATAGGTGTTTATTATCTTTAATTCTTGTCTTTTTTTTTTCTTTTTTAATTTTTGCAAGAAGGAAAAAAGAAAAGAAGACAAAAATTAAAGATAGTTATCATCTCCTTGGTCTTTTTTTTTTTTTTAAACTTCTTTCAGATAATTGCTGCTGTTGCTTTTGGACAGGATGATTCCCAGGCCAACATCCTTATATCCTCGTGAATCACTAAATATAGAGGACCATGCTATAGTCAAAGCAGAAGGCATGCAGTGTTCTCCACTTCAACCTCTTGAATGTCATAAGACAACTGTGTCTCCCGCTATATGTGCTGATCCTGCTTCATTGCCAACTGATGATAGATCAGAGATTGTCAGGGAAAAAGAGGAATTGCTCTCGGTTACAAATTTTAAGGGTGGAAAGGAAAATGAAAATATGGTAGATTCAGGGTCAAGTCGTAAAGGAACCGAGGAAGAAGCCGAGACGTTTAAAGGAACTGCACATGAGTCTCTGCTGGGAAGTTCTACAGAGGATTCTGTAGCCACAAATGGTGAAATGCAGATCGATGCTTCAGCCTCTGCCTCTGCCTCAAGCTCATCTGAATTAGATAATTCCACTCTTTCGCCAAAGAAGGCCAAGTGCGAAAAAGAATTTTCATCTCATGGCGTACACGATGTGATCCTGAAAACAGATGGAGGTATTTCTTCTGGGAAAAAGTTAAAGCCACTGTGTTTGTTTGGGAAACGCCCACGCGATAAATGTGCCAAGCAGGAAGTCAGAGGAGAAGTTTATCAGAATGCTTGCGTGCAGTCTGGTTTATCTTGTGAAAAGACGAAGTTAGATTCACTGTGTACCTCTGGTTTTCTCCTGAAACGCCAACGCAATAAATGCCCACGTGACAAACCTCCACGCGACAAATGTGCCAATCAGTAAGTCAGAGGGGAAGTTGGTCAGAATAGCACTCTTTGTGATCCAGCAATGCATGCGTGTCAGGCTTTATCTTGTGAAAAGCCTGAGAAATGAAAGTCGACAATCTGGTAATTCTGTAAATGAACATACTGAAATGTCAGTTGCCGAACTTTATTGTCTGATATGGGAAATCGAGTAGTTTACAATAGTATTGGAGATTAGAGTTGTATAGGTAGGATAGTTTCTGATACAATAGTGTTGGAGACTAGACTTGTATAGAGAGATGTAACAAAGTAGCGTTCTTTTTGTTTTCGCTATTATAGTAGAAAACATATGAACTTTGTTTGCTGTACAAAGACCTTCAAATGTACAAATATTTGGGTCATAGCTAAATTTTGAAGTCAAATTTCATCTTGTAGACCTGAATTGTATATTCCTTTTGCATGAATGGTTGAGAGGTAATCTCCTCTCTGTGCATTATACAGAAGTGGATATATTTCATTGTGTTATCGATCATTTTGAAAACACCATTGGCTTTGATCATTCAACTAACAATTCTTATTTACGAAAGTCACTTTGTGAGATAATAAGTATTAGTTGAGTGACCATGTGAGATAACATGTGAATCTTCTTATAGCAACAATTCTGGTTCTGAAGCTATGTCACTCGGACTCTCCAAAAATGTATGTTGTTACATCGTTCTCAATAATTGCACTACTTTGGAAGGATCTAACACGCATCCATCAACATTTCTGAAGAGTTCGAGCAGCTAGATTTGAAGTAGCTCATCTAAGAGGAAAACCAAAAAGCTGTCTTGCTAAAGGACAACCTTGCAGAACAAAAACAGATAAAGGACAACCAGAGTAACCCCCACAAAACACACTATCACTAGAAAAGGTTAAAAGAATATCAATGCAAATGTTCACAAACCACTGCCATGGTAATTTGTTACATATTCTCTTTCTGTTAGCAAATCCTTTCTAAAACAAACACTTAATTAACATTACTCAAAGGTCAATTACTTAGAAAGCCAAAAGAACAACCTTTGGATCCAAAAAAGATAACAACTGGTTTCCCTCTCAAGAAGAATAATCAGAAGCTATTTAATTGGGTGAGCATTGAAACAAGCTCATCACTGGAAGGCCGATCAGCAGGCATGTCTGACAAGCATACCACTGCTATTTTTACTGCCATTAGCATCTCATCTTCCTCAGACTCTTCCCCTAGAATACTCTTATCCAATGCTTCTCGAGCATCCCCTGCTTCCTGCAAACGTTGAAGCCAACATGCTAAACTTCCTCCAGTAGATGTATCCCCGAAGAAGGGATCTGTTGGGTACTTTCCAGTTAATAGAACACCCAAAATCACCCCAAAGCTGAATACATCACTCTTATCCGTATAACTGCTGCAAAATGCCAATAAACATATGGATTGTGTCGAAGAAGAGATATTTGATAGGTAACTAGTTTTTGCAACCTCAAAATATATAACTACAACAGAATAGCAACTGTGCACTTGTGAAGTTCTTTGTCAAACAATAGATTCTTAAGAGTAAGGGGAACAAGACAGTAGAAATCTATAACAAAGTGCAAAAGGGAGTCTGAAATATTACAGCAAATTGTAGTCATTAACAGTTGGCCTCCAATATCATTTAATGCAAGCAGATGCCAAAATGATATAACGTGTGGAGGTCGCGTGTTAGGATAGAAGGTTAATAGGCTAGTAGGGATATAGAATGATGTATAGCCTTGTGCTATAGTAGGTTAGTAGGATTAGTCGTGTACTCGTATCTTTATTGTTATTCGCTGTCTTGGATTTATTACTTTTAATCGTATCTACAATTTATCATTTGCTTCCCAATTTGGTCATTTCTCTTTTATATCTCTCTCTTGCGTTTGAGGCCTGATTCGAAAAACAGTCTAAAGAAACCTAAACTGACACTCAATTAAGTTGATTGGATTTGATACCTGCAGCTGTGGAAAGATTCCGGAGGAGCGTAGCTTGATGGTGCAGGGAGATTTATCTTCAACAAAGCGCAATCACCCAACCTAGGCTCAAACTCAGCATCCAACATTACATTTGTTGGCTTCAAATTCCGATGCAAAATTCTAGGGTTACAAGAGAAGTGCAAATACTCAAGACCCTTAACAATCCCAACAGCAATTCGAAGCCTGATTTCCCAGGTAAGTTGTAATTGATTTGCCCTAACTTTGTTCATTGCATCTTCAAGACTTCCGGTGGGTACATAGTCGTAGACGAGAAAAAACTTATCGGATTCACAAACGTATGCTCTTAAACTCATCAAGTTCCTGTGCCTTAAACTAGCAATCACTTCAAGTTCCTGTTGAATTATTCTTCTCTTGGCGTGAGAACCGGGTTCCATCTTCTTCACTGCAACAGTAAGACCATTTTCGAGAACAGTTCTGTAGGTAGTTAACCCTAGTAACTGGGTGTCATTAGCAAGAGCTGATTGCAGAGACTTAGCTGGAATTTTAGGAGAAAATATAACTGGTCCTTTGAGAATTGGGGGTTTGTTGATGTAACGAACAAAGGTCCGAATAATCCAAGCAAAGAAAAATGCACAAATCAATCCTGTGAACACACCAAAAACAATACTCAAAAAAATCCTTTGAAACTTATCCTTGAGTGTTGTTCCATGGCAGTGCACACAGCTTAGTTGTAGCAACAAAAAACCAAGCTTGAGAGCTGTGCTACTGGTACAGAAGATCCCCATTTTTTTGACCTCACACTCTAGAGTAATGAAATGGGCTAGAAAAGAGAAATTGCAAGTTTAGCTTTAGGGTTCACTAAGAATGTGAGCATGTTCTTTTTCTCTTTCTCAGCGAATCTTGACGCTCAAAAAGCTAATGTTAAAACAGCAAAAGAATATGAGCAGTTTCTCTTCATCAAACATCTCGAGTTTGAATATGTAAATAAAATTTTTTTGATAAAGAATATTTCTCTCAAAATAGAATCCAGACATGAATTCAACAAAATTAAATTTTAACATAGACATCAAACACGGAACATTGAGTGATGATAACAAAAACTAATTTTAAATAATGAATAATAGAATAAGAAAAAGTGGACAGTATGGTGTCTTTAGGTGTCAATTAATTCAGCTTCATAATGAACAAGAATAGAATCATTTCAAAGTTTAAATTCCAAATAACAACTTTAGTGGAGACATGCATCAAAATTTTCCTTTTATCTTTTGGTTAAAAATCAAAGCAATCATTTCTGTTGATTGTAAGTCCATGGATTCTGGTGCTGCAAGGGGTTCCAGCATAACTTTTCCAAAAAATCAGACGAGTAGGTCTGAAATGAGCCCCACAAGAGGCCCAGGTGGCTTGACGGCGACAGGGGGAGGCCTGGTAGGATTTTATGGCTCAAAGAACAAAAACAGGCGATTTCGGCAGTTTTCTGTGGGTGTTACCCCACGGCTTCTGGCGCTGCAGGGGCTCCGGGGCAACTTTCTCAAAAAATCATACGAGTGGATCCGCAATGAGTCCCGCAAAAGGCCCAGGTGGCCCAGCGGCGACGGGGAGGCCTGGTAGGATTTTATGGGCCAAGGAAGATGAAACAGGTGATTTCGACAGTTTTTCATGGGTATTAGCCTACGAATTCTGGCGCTGCATAAGGGTCCAGCACAAGATTCTCGAAAAATCATATGAGTGGGCTGGCCACGAGCCCAGCAAGCGGCCCAGGTGGCCCAACGACGTTGGCGGAGGCCTAGTAGAATTTTATGGGCCAAGAAAGGCAAAACAGGTGATTTTGGCAGTTTTCGTGGGTGTTAGCCCACGGATTCTGGTGCTGCATAGGGGTCTGGCGTAAGATTTTCGAAAAATCATACGTGTAGGCAGGCCAGGTGGCCCGATGGCGTTAGTGGAGGCCTGGTAGGATTTTATGGTCCAAGGAAGGTGAAACAGACAATTTTGTCACTTTTCCGTAGGTGTTACCCACGAATTTTGGCGTTGCATGGTGGTCTGGGGTAAGATTCCCGAACAATCATACGAGTTGCCTGGCAACAAGCCCAGTAAGCGGCCTAGGTGGCCTGCCGCATTGGCAGAGGCCTGGTAGAATTTTATTGGCCAAGGAAGGCGAAATAGGCGATTTCGACAATTTTTTGTGGTGTTGGCCCACGGATTCTAGCGTTGCATGGGGGTCCAGCACAAGATTCTCGAAAAATCAAATGAGTGGGTCGGCAATGAGTCTGGCAAGTGGCCCAAATGGCCCGCGCGGTGTTGGCGGAGGCCTAGTAGGATTTTATGGCCCAAGGAAGGCGAAACAACCGATTTTGACAGTTTTCCGTGAGTGTCAGCCCACGGATTCTGGCGCTGCATTGGGGTCCTGCGCAAGATTCTAGAAAAATCATATGAGTGGTCGGGCATGAGTCCGGCAAGCGACCCATATGGCCCGGTCGCATTAGCGAAGGCTTGATAGGATTTTATGGGCCAAGAAAGGCGAATCAGGCGATTTCAACAGCTTTTCGTGGGTGTTATCCTACGAATTTTGGCGTTGCATGGGGATCCGGTGCAAGATTCTCGAAAAATCATACGTGTGGGTCGGCCACAAGCTCAACAAGCAGCCCAGTTGGCCGGGCGACGTTGACGGAGGCCTGGTAGAATTTTATGGACTAAGGAAGGCGAAGCAGGCGATTTCGATAGTTTTTTGTGGGTATTAGCCTACGGATTCTGGAGCTTAATGGGAGTCCGACGCAAGATTCTCGAAAAAACATACTAGTGGCTCAGCCGAACAAGCGGCCCAGGTGGCCCGATGGCATTAGCGGAGGCCTGGTAGGATTTTATGGGCCATGAAAGTCAAAACAGTCGATTTCAGCAGTTTTTCGTGAGTTTTAGCCCACGAATTTTAGCACTGGATTGGGGTTCGACGCAAGATTCTCGAAAAATCATATGAGTGGATCGTCCAGGGGCCCGGCAAGCGGCCCAAGTGGCCTGGCGGTGTTGGCGGAGACTTGGTAGGATTTTATGGGTCAGAAACAGGAAACAAGCGATTTTGGCAGTTTTATATTAGTGTTAGCCCATGGATTCTGGGGTTGCATGGGGCTTCGGCACAAGATTCTCAAAAAATCATATGGGTAGGTCTGCAATGAGCCCAGCAAGAGGTCCAGGTGGCCCGACGACGTTGGCGGAGGCCTGGTAGGATTTCATCGACCAAGGAATAGGAAACAGACAATTTTGGCAATTTTTTGTAGGTGTTAGCCCATAGATTCTGGGGCTGCATAACGCTCCAATGCAAAATTCCCTAAAAATCATACGGGTGGGTCTGCAACGAGCCCGGCAAAAGGCCCAAGTGGCCCGACGACGTTGGTGGAGGCCTAGTAGGATTTTACGAGCCAAGGAACAGTTAAACAGGCGATTTTGATAGTTTTCTGTGGTGTTAGCCCATGGATTTATGGGCTGCATAGAGCTCCGCTATAAGATTCCCCAAAAATCATACTGTGGTTCCGCACGAGCCCAGCAAGATGCCTAAGTGGCCCGGCGACATTATCGGAGGCCTGGTAGGATTGTATGGGCAAAGGAATAGGAAACAGGCGATTTCGATAGTTTTCTGTGGGTGTTAGCTCATGAATTCTAGGGTTGTTAGGGGCTCCAATGCAAGATTTCTGAAAAGTCATTCGAGTGGGTCCGCAACGAGCCCGATAAGAGGCCTAGGTGGCTCGGCTTGGTGGAGGCCTGGTAGGATTTTATCTACCAGGAACAGGAACAAGCTATTTTGGCAGTTTTTCGTGGATATTAGCCCATGGATTCTGGGGCTGCATGGGACTCCGGCACAAGATTCTCAAAAAATCATACGGGGTGGATCCGCAATGAGCCCAGCAAGAGGCCCAAGTGGCCCAGCATTGGCGGAGGCCTGTAGGATTTTATTGGCCAAAGAACAGAAAACAAGCGATTTCAGTAGTTTTCTATGGGTGTTTGCTCTCGGATTTTGGGGCTTCTTGGGGCTCCGGTACAAGATTCTCAAAAAATCATACGGGTAGATCCGCAACGAGCCCGGCCAGAGGCCCAGCTGGCCCGGCGGCGTTGGCGGAGGCCTGATAAGATTTTATGGGCCAAGGAATAGGAAAAATGTGATTTCGACAGTTTTCTATCAGTGTTAGCCCACGGATTATGGCTGCATGGGGCTCCGGCGCTAATTTCTCAAAAGATCATACCGTGGGTCCGCAACAAGCCTGGAAAGAGGCTCAGATGGTCCGATGGCATTGGCAGAGGCCTGGTATGATTTTATGGGCCAAATAACAGAAACACAAGCGATTGTGGTAGTTTTCTATGGGTGTTTGCCCACGGATTCTGGGGTTGCATTGGGCTCCGGCACAAGATTCTCGAAAAACTATATGGGTGGGTCCGCAACGAGCCCAACAAGATATCTCGGTAGCCCAGCAGTTTTGATGGAGGCCCGGTAGAATTTTATGGGCTAAGTAACAGGAAACAAGCAATTTCAGCAGTTTTCTGTGGGTGTTAGCCCATGGATTCTGGGGCTTCATGAGGCTCCGACGCAAGTTTCCCAAAAAATCTTATGGATAGGTCCGCAACGAGCCCAGCAAGATGCCCAGGTGGTACGACGACATTAGTGGTGGCCTGGTAGGATTTTATGGCCAAGGAATAGAAATATGCGATTTTGGCAGTTTTTATGGGTGTTAGCCCACGGATTCTGGGGCTGCATGGGGCTCCGATTCAAGAGTCCTAAAAATAAGGAATAGAAAATAAAGACGCCTAGTAGGATTTTATGGGCCAAGGAACAGAAAACAAGCAATTTTGGCAATTTTCTATGGGTGTTAGCCCATGGATTCTAGCGCTGCAAGAGGCTCCGGTGCAACTTTTCCGAAAAATCACACAAGTAGGTTGGCAATGAGCCTTGCAAGAGGACGAGGTATGGCCCAATGCCTGGTAGGATTTTATGGTTCACGGAACAGGATACAAGCGATTTTGGCAGTTTTCTGTCGATGTTAGCTGATCGATTCTAGCATTGTAGGGGGTTCGGTGCAACTTTCTCAAAAAATCATACGAGTGGATCCGCGACGAGTCCAAGATGAGGCCCAGGTGACCCATGGCGGCAGGGGACGTCTGATAGAATTTTATGGTGCAAGGTACAGAAAACAGACAATTTTCGACAGTTTTCTATGGGTGATAGCCCACAGATTCTGGCGCTACAAGGGGATCCATCGTAACTTTCCTGAAAATCATATCACTAGGTCCCCAACGAGACGGGAAAGTGTCCCGGCGGCGGCGAGGGACACCTAATATGATTTTATGGGCCAAGGAACAAGAAAGAGGCGATTTCGATGGTTTTCATTGAGTGTTAGCTCACAGATTCTAGCGCTGCAGGGGGCTTCGATGCAAATCTCCCAAAAAATTATAAAGGTGGGTCCGTAATAAGTCTAGGAAGAAACCCAGGTGGCCCGGCGGCGACTGGGGACGCCTGGTAAGATTTATTGGCTAAGGAACTAGAAAGAAGAATTTTGGCAGTTTTCTGTGGATGTTAGCCCACAGATTTTTGCACTGCAGGGGGCTCCGATACAATTTCCCCAAAACTTAATACGAAAGGGTCCGCAACGATCCCGTCAAGAGGGTCAGGCAGTCCGACGGTGACGGGGGACTCCTGGTAGGATTTTATGGGCCAAGGAACATGAAACAGGCGATTTTGACAATTTTCTGTGGGTGTTAGCCCACGAATTCTGGTACTATAGGGGACTCAGGTGCATCTTTTCCAAAAAATCATACGAGTGGGTCTGCAACAAGCCCTGCAAAAGGTCCAGGTGGCCCCGTGACAGTGGGGGATGCCTTGTAGGATTTTATGGACCAAGAAACAGGAAACAAACGATTTTGGCAATTTTCTATGGGTGTGAGCCCACGGATTTTGGTGCTGCAAGGGGCTCTATCGTAACTTTCTCTAAAAAGCATATAAGTGTGTCCGCAACGAGCCCTACAAGAGGCCCAGGTGGCCCGTCAGTACCGGGGGACGCCTGGTAGGATTTTATTGGCCAAGAAATAAGAAAATAACTATTTCGGCGCAATTTTTTCAAAGTGTTAGCCACGAATTCTGACACTGCAATGGGCTCCGGCATAATTTTCTAGAAAAATCATATGAGTGGGTCTGCAACGATCCCAGCAAGAGGCTTAGGTGGCCCGATAGCCGCGGGGGATGCCTTGTAGGATTTTATGGGCCAAGGAACAGGAAACAAGTAATTTTGGCAGTTTTCTACGGGTGTTGGCCCACAGATTCTGGCACTGCAGGGGGCTCCGACGCCACTTTCATGAAAAATCATATAAGTGGGTCCACAACGTGCTCAGCAAGAGGCCCAGTGGCCCAGTGGTGGCGAGGGATGCCTGGTAGGATTTTATGGGCCAAGAAACAGGAAACAGGCGATTTCGGCAATCTTCTGTGGGTGTTAGCCTACAGATTCTTGAGCTGCAAAGGGCTTTGGTTCCCAAAAAAATCATATCAGTGGGTCCGTAACAAGCTCAAGAGGTGGCTCGGTGGTGGCGCGAGATGCCTGATAGGATTTTATAGGCAAAGGAATAGGAAACAGGCGATTTCGATAGTTTTCTCTGTGTGTGTTAGCCTATGGATTCTGGTGTTGTAGTAGGCTCCGACGCAACTTTCTTAAAAAATCATACTAGTTGGTCCGTAACGAGCTCGGAAAGGATGGTCGCCTGGTAGGATTTTATGGGCCAAGAAATAAGAAATAGGCGATTTCGATAGTTTTCTGTGGGTGTTTGTCCATAAAATCTGGCACTGCAGGGGACTCCGGCGTAACTTCCCCAAAAAATCATACGAGTGGATCTGCAACGAGTCCAGAAGAGGCTTAGGTGGCCCGGTGAGGGCGGGGGACGCCTGGTAGAATTTTATGGGTCAAGGAACAAGAAACATGCGATTTCAGCAGTTTTCTGTAGGTGCTAGCCCACAGATTCTGACACTGCAGGAGGCTATAATTTTTTCACCAAAGGGGTTCGAATGAAACCCCTAATAATGGGCTAGCTCCATCCCGATAATCCTTGTCTTTTAACTCAGAGCACTAATAGTCTTCCATGTTTCAAGAGTATTTTTTAAGAATATTTTGTCTTCCTTTTTGTTTTTATGTTTATCCATTTTCAATGGAAGAACAAAATTCTATGTTTAAATGGATGGAAGACAACCTTCATTGTCTGCAATAGATTATTTAATCTCAAAATGAACTAATGGTCTAAAATAATAAGCATAAACAACTCTTTAATGGATATGTATATAAAAACAAGATTAGTGTATGCAAACAACAACATATCCCATGAAATCCCACAAATGGGGTCTTAGGAGGGCAAAATGTATGTAAACCTTACCACTACCACATAGAAATCGAGAGTAAAATGTATGTAGACCTTACCACTACCACATAGAAATAGAGAATTTGTTCCGCAAGTATGCAAATTATTGAAATACTTCAACATCCACCACCACAAAGCCAGAAAATGGCCTGGGTTTATTGGTACATATGGCAAGAGCAATTAAGTACAAGAAAAGAAAAAGTTCAACAATAGAGAAAAAGAGAACAGGAAAAATGAATTGCAGGAATCTACAAAAAGCCCAACCACCAGATGAATTTGTACACAGGGAACTGTTACAGGTTTCCCACGTCTGGGGTTTAAGGTGTCAAAAACATTTCGAAATTAAGATGGCGTTTTTGATGATTCTGCTTCAGCTTTACAGATAGGGCACCAGTTCTTGAGCTTAAACCACTGTTTGATGCACTCTGTATGATACCTGTGGTTGCAACGCAGGTTCCCTATTTCATCTCCAATCACGTACTCCTCCTACAAGAACGTATCATTACCTCAGTGGTTAGTAACTCGATTCATGTGGACTGAGATTATATGGTCAATGAGGATTCATATAGCCGACCCAAACTTAACTGAGGGTTCTCATAAAGAGGATGCAGCATATTAGAAGCTTGGAAATGTCGATAGCATGATTAGACCTGCCTAAATTTTTATTTTTATTGTTTGATAAGGAAAACCCGCAATCACTATCCTTTAGGTGCGGACTGGGTAAACGCCCGCTCCTATTTAATAGCTCACAAACCACATAGGAGAGATAACTCGCACTAGACAAGTCCGGAACAACGAGCTCGACCCAGAAGGCAAACCCCTTGCTTTCGCTGGCAAGGGGTTTCGAACTTGAAACCTCCAACATGGAAGTATCAAGCCCAAACTACTGGGCCGCCCGGAAGGGTAATTAGACCTGCCTAAATTACAACCTCAAAAAGTCGACAGATCCAGATATTGAAAGAACACAAGCTTTTATAAGAGTTTCAGATTAATACTTTCAAACACCAGGACAAAGTTTTATGAAATGTCTAGGAAATCAAGGAATGTATTCTTTGTGTGGAAAAGATTCATCAGTTTTAAGGTTCTAATAAGCTCCTCCTAAAAAACTAGTCAGCATGAGAAATATCAAGGAATTACAAGAAAAAAATATGTGACTCGTCAAATAAAGATCAAATCAAAAGCAATAAACACGGAATATTACCGAGTAAACCTTCCTAACCAAAAAATATTAATGTTATCAGATGAATGTTATCTAACAGCATTCAGCTTCTATCCACTTGAAAAGATATTTCATAGGCAAAGGAAATGCATAACACAATGCTATAAATATCGGACATGATAAATGATGAATTGAATAATAAATATGCTTAAAATAGGGCGACAACCTGACAAATGCTGCACTTGACGTCATCTCCATCCCCATCAGCTTCTAGTGTTTCTGTTTCTGATGCCATACACTGATAAATGCTTCTCCTGAGGCACTTTGATAGTGCTTCCTCGGGTAGAGCTGTACTAACAGACCCAATCCTCTCCTCAAGTGCTAATAATTCCTATCAAAAAATCAATGCATCGATTATCAGATGTGTCGACAATAAGGACTTACTTTTAAAAAATATAATTTGAATGGATTTTCCATAGTTTGAAGACAAAATATACAGTTCTTAACACAAAAAATGAGTATTATAGAACACTACTAAGATTATCAAAGTACTTGAGGAAATCATAGTCAAAAAGAATGCCTCTTTTCCTTTCCGACTACTCTTAAATTTTAACTTTCGACATGGCATGTTTAAGACTACAACATTAAAAGAATTTTGGGGTACATTCTACATATCTTTTGTTTAAGACAACCAGATTCAAAAATCTTCATTACTTTCTTAAACTTCGTGTCATGTCAAAACCAAACAAACAAATTGAACCGCAGCGAGTAATAATGTCTTATAAGTTGTGAGAGAAGAAATGAAACAGACCTCATAGGACATGTCATCGATATCTAGTCTCATTTCTCTATGCTGGTCATAAAAGTTAAGGCCATTTAGGAACAAATTGGTCTCCAACGCCAGTAGTCGCTGTAGATAGAAAATAAGAACTCATTCACTAACCCAAATAGAAAGTTCACACAAGAAGAAAAATAATCAACATTGAATACCTCGTAAGATAACTCTTCATCTTGTTCAATTCTCTCAAGTGCCAGCAACACCTGTAAAGTTAAAGCAAGACCAGTACACGTAAATATCAGTAAGCTTTAGGAAGCAAATTCGAATTATTCCTCCAAGAATATACCTGAGCAACTCCATCCATGTTATATCGCTGCAATGCTTCAGGGTTCATAAATCTGTTAATGCCTGTTTCTGCTGAAGTGATTGGTACTACACCAGGTAAATCATCATCTTCATATTCATCTTCATCTTCATCCTCATCTTCATAATCATCATTTCCAGGAAAACTATAAGCACTATAATCACTTGACGAAGAATCGGTGTAAAATTGACTGGATGAACCAGGCATATCTAGAGTTGGAGTTTCAGGCTGAGACAAATTTTGGATTAAGCCGGAAGACTTAATCTGCAATGAATCCTGAATAGGACCCCTTAACCTAGAACTCACATTCATTGACCTGCGGGTCCTAACTGATACAGCACGATTACAGTCACTGAAATCCGAGCTTCTACTATTCCTTGAATCAGAGATGGAGATTCCAGTAGCAGGACGAACTGCACGTCCTTCATGTGGTGATAACCCACTCATTTTTTTCCCTTTAGATGACGAACTGCTTTCACCTTCAGTATTTCTCCTTTTTACTGTTTCCATTCGACTAATACTTGATTCTGATGGTGAAGAACTATATGGGAGGACATCTGCTATGGGATTGCAGTTCAGATTTCTCATCCTGTATCCCTCCCCACTACTACTGCCCCTTGTCCCAACACTAATGGATTTAGACGAAGAAGAAATAGAGGAATTCATTGGACTCTTTTGGTTAGAAGAACCAGGTCCATGACCAAATATTTTTCGAGGTCTACTGCTCGATGTTCCACTAGAGCAACCAACTTCTGCAAATATAGCTTTGTTGGATCCAGTACCTCTCTTTGCTGAATCAAATTGGAATTGACACTCTGTCGATAACTGCATCTTTTTTAAAACTTCTGGATCTTCATGTAAGGAACTGGCATCCGATAGCTTGTTTTCAATGTTAGAAGAGTATTTTCTGTGAGATTCCTTGCCTGACCTTCTCGCACTAGTCATTCCAGAAGCTGCCATAGATGAACTACCTACAACTTCCTTTCCGTTTGAAGAACCGAAAGTAGGTCTTAGTGGTCTCGGTTTCTCCATGCCTCCAACTCTGGTACTCTTAGTATAATTGACTCGGCCACTACATCCAAGTCTAGGACAATACTGAATATTCTTATCTTTATTGTCGGCCATTTCCCTTAAGCCTCTTCTGGGACCGACAAGCCCATTGCCAGCTCTTTTAACAGTATATTCATCCATACCTTACATGAAGCACCATTTATATCTGCGTAAAACATATATCCTTCAATTAGAAACAGTTGATTAGGCCTTACTACAAGGAAGTTATATATGGCTAAGCAGACATTTCTTTAGCAGCTGACAACAATTCACATGATAGAACAGGATTTCAGTAAAATAGTAAAGTAATCTCTAAAATTTCAAGAACAATGATCAAGTTCAATTGTTCAAAGTACAGTTCATATCTAACTCATAATACCATCAAATATTGTCCCCTTAGATTCTCTTTCCAAACTTGTTAATAGTACTATCACAAAACTAACCCAGTGTATTCCCACAATTGGGGTCTAGGGAGAGTAGAGTGTAAGCAAACCTTACCTCTACCTGGTGGAAACAAAGAGGCTATTTCTCAAAGACCCTCGGAAATTGTACTATCACAATCAAAAGCCAACTTCTTTTTCATCAAATTCAACAGAAGAAAATCCCCATCTAACTGGTAATTCACTTATCTTTAAACCAAATTCAAAGATCAGAATATCTCCTAAATTCTACCAAAATCACATAGCTAAACAGTATAAATGGCAAGAATCATTTGCTAAACCCCACTTCCCTATAAGAATATATTTGACATGAACATACTTCGATAATGCACAAATGAAAAACAAGTGAAATAACTGAAATCCAAGGAAATAACATAAACGATAACCTCAAAGAATCATCCACAAGGGAACAATAAGAGAGTAATAGAGTACGATTTCAATCATTGTCCCATAAAAAATTGAAACTAAAAGTTGTCAAGAGGCTTCAAACCAACAAAAGTGGATACCAAAACTTTCATCAGAGGCAATTAAAGTACATCAATCAATTAAAAAAATTGAGCATATATAAGACATAGAATCTCAATAAAACTGATCAACAAGACAACAAAAGCTCATTGAAACTCCTTTTTCCCTTCTCTAACTTCAAAATCCAATTCCCAAAAGAGCAGTAAACTGAACTATAACACGATATAATCAGCTATGATCAGTTGAGAAAAACGACTGAAAATTCTGTTTTGCCTCTCTAATTTCCACAAACCCAATTCACCAAATCGCAAAAAAAGTGAACTAGAATACTATCATAATCAGCAAAAAAAACTATTGAAAATTCATCTCCACCTCTCTAACTACAAAAATCAATTCATGAAATCGCAGGAAACTGAACTATAGCACCATAATCAGCTATGAACAATTGAGAAAAATGACTAAAAATTCTTTTTTTTTTTCCCTCCTAACTTCAAAGCCAATTCACCAATCACCTCAAACTAAATTATATCACCATAATCACTAAAACGAAGAACGATCAGAATTCTGTTTTGCCTCTTTCAACTTCAAAACACATTTCATAAATCACAGAAAACTGCACTACACCACCATAATCAACCAAAACACAACTGAAACAAAAACTACTAAAAATCCATTCTTTGCTTCTTTACTTCCAAACCCAATTCACGAAATCGCAGAAACAAAGCTATATCACCATAATCAACCAAAATACAATTGAAACAAAACAACTAAAATTTCATTTTTTGCTTCTTTACTTCCAAACTCAATTCGCAAAATCGCAGAAAACTGAACTATACCACCATAATCAGCCAAAAGACAACTGATTTTGCTTCTATAGTTCAAACACAATTCCCAAATCACAGAAAACTAAACTATATCACCATAATCAGTCAACAAAGACAATTGAAAATTAATTTTTTATGCTTCTCTACTTCAAAACCAATTCTTGAAATTGCAGAAAAATAAACTATATCACCATAACCAGTCAAAAAGAGGATTGAAAATTCATTTTTTGTGCTTCTCTACCTCAAACCCAATTCTTGAAATTGCAGAAAAATAAACTATATCATCATAATCAACCAAAAAGACAATTGAAAACTCATATTTTTGCTCCTCTACTTCACACCCAATTAGCAAAATCGCAGAAAACTGAACTACATCACCATAATCAACCAAAATCTGATTGAAATAGAACAACTAAAATTCGCAAAATTGCAGAAAACTGAACTATACCAGCATAATCAACCAAAATCCGATTGAATCAAAACGACTGAAAATTCATTTTTAGCCCAACCCCAATTCAAAAACGACTCAAAATTCATTCTACTTCCAAACCCAATTCAGAAAAATCACAAGAAAGTGAAAAAAAAAAAAACAGTATCACAATCAATCAAAAGGAAAAAAAAAAAAGCTCATTTCTTTAAATTATCCACCTTTTTTTCTTCTTTGTTACCAAAAAAACACCCCTTTTCCACGAAAGAGAGAAAGAGAGAGAGTGGAGAATCGGAAGCTGATGAAAAATGAATGGAAGACTAAATAAAGAAGACCAACAAATCCTCGACAAACAAATGCTGAAATGCCGTAATGCCATTTGAGTCTTGGAAAGAGATATCAGCCGTTGGATCAAAATTGTCTTTGGATCGACGGCTCATGATGATCTAATTGTCATATTTCAATTTCTTCTCCTGAAGTTTTGACTCTTTTTCTGTTTTTTTTACTTGGTCCCCTACTAAACTAAAAAAAAAAAGAGTGAAAATTACTACTTAATTAATTAATATGAAAATTATTCAATCTTAATTTTGAGAATTTTGAAGATGAATTTTGAAGTCTTAAGTTTTTACTTTAAAAAATTGAGTTAATTTGAGGGGCTTAGGGCTTGATTTTTGAGACGATAATTTTTTAAAAATAATTTTTTTATCTCTATGAAAGATAGTGGTAAGGTGCTTATATTCTATCCTTTATATACCACTTGTGAGATTACTCAGAATATGTTGTTGCTGAATTAATTTGAGGGGTCGAAATTCGAGTTTGATATATAAACATATCAAAAGATGGTATGTGGCAGTTAAAAATTAATTAACTCTAATTCAAAGATAATAACATGAGGCACAATCTTGGTAAGATTGTTCTTGTCTATTGAATATTCAAAATAACGATATAGATCAGTCATGTAGCACTGGAATGACGAGATTGAAAGCATGCTAGTTAATCGTAAAGATAATTTTTAATCTACAACCCGTTTATGAAGAAATAATTAGGACTTGTTACGTTCAAGAAATTCAATAATGATGTGAAGTGTGCATGACGTTTAATATATAAATTGAGTTAATTTGATGAGTCAAAATTCGAATTTGATATATAAATATATCAAAAGACGATTCGTCGCAATCAAAAATTAATTAACTCTAACTTGAAGATAATAACACGAGGCACAATCTTGGTAAGGTTGTTTTTGTCTATTGAAGATTCAAAATAACGGTATAGATCACTCATGTGGCTCTAGGATGACTAGATCGAGAGCGTGCATTGACAACCGTTTTCAAAGAATCAATTAGAATTTGTTATGTTCAAGAAGTTCAATAATGACGTAAAGCGTGCAAGATGTTATTTAGGATTAAGAGAATAATTAGTTCATTTATTGCTTAAATTTTAAATAATATAGTAATAAACAAAATAGAAAATTTTATTTATAGTGTTATCAGTTTTGTATTAGCTTAAATTTCGAGAAAGTTTAATAGTAAAACAAAGAGCTTTTATTTAAGAATTGATTGCTACACACAAATTTTATTTTATTTTTTTTTACAAGCAATCATAACATATCTATTATAATTTTATATATAAATTTTGAAGAGATTAAAATATATGTAAATCTTATCTTTATTTTTACCTATTTTCGATATTTAACCACATGCTTAAAAAAAGACATATTAAAAAAAAAACAAATGCCAATTTTTTCAAAAATTATATGATATATGGCAAGTATCTCTATCAAACATCTTGTATATTATTTTAGAAATAATAAATAATTAAATAGCTAAATTGACCAATATATTAAAAGGACTTGTGTTAGGTGGGCTGAAGGTTATTTTTTGAGAAGCCAAATATTAAATATAAAATTCTTAGAGTCAATAATACTATTTTGAAAAATTTTATCATACGATTTTTTATATAGAAATTGCTAGTTTTATAATAAAGGATTTCAATTGACTAAATATACATAATGTGATTTTATAATTGATCAAATTAATTGAGTAAAAGAAATCTCCCAAATAAATCTTTCAAATAAAAACTTCATATGAACTAATATTATAAATTAGGATAAATAGAGAAAACTATTATATATATAATTAGAAGAACCACAAATTTATTACATATTAATCTCCATATATTTTTTTTTTAAAAAAAAAAGATTGAGTGGCCAACTCCAAATTATAATGGGAGCCATATACTATAGCTGTTGCTTTTGTGGACAGAAGAAAACCCCACCACTAAAAGGTAAAGAAAAATAATAATAAAAAGAAAATAAAAGAAAATTTCGTAAATGTAGCAATTTATAATAGACATTCTAAATGGAAAGGAGACAAACAAGTGAAGAGAGGCATTACAGGCTGACTACAAGAAAAGTAAACTCACTTAACGTTCTTCAGAATCTTGTCAATCTAGTATTTTGTCAATCCATTTCGTCAACTTACTTAACGTCCTTGTTGAGACTTGTCTCATTATCGTACTAAAGAAGCATCAAATTTTGATATCATATTTATCATGAATCAATCTCATAACACCTATAATGCAATTTGCTCAATAAATCTTTGCGGATGTATCTGTTAGGGACGTGCACGCACCCGTATCTCAATCGCACATTAGTATGATATTGTCCACTTTGGGCCAAGTGGACTCACGGAACCTCCCCTCAAACTCTGATCATACAATCTCGTGACCTCCCTATCTGTTCTTGTCTGGAAAACTTTCGACACAAGGCATCCTTACAGATCTTTGGTCCTAATGCCACACCGGTGACTTCACACTTACATATCTTTGGTCCTAATGCCACACCGGTGACTCCACACACATCTGGAAGACTTTCGACACTGCAGATCTTTCGTCCTAATGCCACACCGGTGACTCCACATACGTCTGGAAGACTTTCGACACTGCAAATCTTTGGTCCTAATGCCACACTGGTGACTCCACACTTGCAAATCATTGGTCTTAATGCCACACCAGTGACTCCACACACGTCTGGAAGACTTTCGACGCAAGGATGACAAGGCATCCTTGCAGATCTTTGGTCCTAATGTCACACCGGTGACTCCACACACGTTGGTCCATCACTTTTGCCCTCCGAACCTGGGCTCTGATACCACTTGTTAGGGACGTGCACGCACCCGCATCCCAACCTCCATCACTCCTGTCCTCCGAACCTGGGCTTTGATACCACTTGTTAGGGACGTGTGTGCACCTGCATCCCAACCCCACATTAGTATGATATATCCGAACCTGGGCTCTAATATAACTTGTTAGGGATGTGCGTGCACCGGCATCCCAATCCCACATTAGTATGATATATCCGAATGTGGGCTCTGATACCACTTGTTAAGGATGTGCGCGCACCCGCATCGCAACCCCACATTAATATGATATTATCCGCTTTGGGCTAAACTCTCACGGATTTATTTTTGTACATCTCCCAAAAGTCCTCATACTAATGGGATTGTGTTCAACTTTATAAATTATTCATTTGCTCTTTCTACAACTGATGTAGAAGGAGTTTGCATCCCAACAGTATCAATCGACCTACATCATCAACAAACCCATAAATATGTTTGTATTATATGTAACTCTTATAAAGCTCTCACCTTACAAAAATTAGAGTACAAATCTAGGAAACCAACTAATCAACCAGGATTAGTGGGTAACATCTAATTATAAAAATTAAAACAAGGCTTAGAGTATTAATGATGAGTGATTAAACTATAATTAATCACTTTTTGAGAATTAAAATAATTTTGTGACATAATCATTTGAATTCGTGGGGAATTCATAAAGGTTGTACCATTTATTTATTTTACATGTAAATTTATTTATAAAAAATCAAGAAATCATTAATTATATGAGTATATTATTCCTTCTTTATGGCTATGATTAAGAAAGTATTTAAAGAGTTATGATTAATTAGTATATTAAATATATAATTAACAACATAAAATAAGTTTAAACTTACACTTTCTGTGAGCATTATATACGAGCAAGGGATAAAATTTATATACATTTTTTCAGGCCTAGTTTATGTGATTATATTGCGTATATTATTATTATATATGGTAAAAATTATCTTTTTTTAATTAATATAGTTTATAATCTATTATAATAGATTAATTTTTTTTTTGTAGGCAAAGAACTTATATAGTTATATCTAATTACAATAATGTATATATTTTAAATGACCAAAGTTAAACTTTCAAATAAAATAGTTAATTATTTGTTTTCCTTCAAATAATTGTGATTTAATTAGTTGGAACACGAATGGTTTATTAGATTTTTTAACATAAAGACTTGTGTACACGAACTATCCCATGGACCCAGAAATATTGTTGATTAATTAACCACAATAATCAAATACAAAAAAATATATAATTTTTTTATTTTCTTAATCTGACTTATTTTCTTCATCCTCAGAGATTCGAATTCAAATCTTTTGATATTTTTTATGTAAAGTATTTTACTTTCTTAATCAGAGCCAGTAAATTTTAGATTGAGCGAAAAATATAATCCAATAGTTATGTGTTATCTTTATCTTTTTTACTTGTGATTAACTATTATTCTCTACTTAATTAGTGAGGGTGTTATTTGTAATCATAAAGTAAAGTAGGGGCTATTTTATTGTCCTCACCATATTAGTGCAAATAAAGTTAGTTTAAGGCTTAAATATAATTTTTGGTAGATGAATGCAACTAATAAAAATATTAACTAGATATATTATTTTCTAGGAAAACATTATCCATGATTTTTTTTTTACTTAACACGCCCTTAAATTTTACAACAACAACATTACTCCAATGCCTCAAAGGCTCTCGCCTATTGCGGGGTAAGGAAAGATCGGATGTACGCAGTCTAACCCCTATGTTTAAAAATATAGCGCAACTTTTTTCAGATGACCTTATGATGAGCGTCGAAAGTTGTATTGACTAACTATTACTTCACAATTGAAAGAAACATAGACAGTTTAAAGAGTCATTTTATTTTATTCCATCATCCCCAAAGCCAAAAAATAGTAAATCTTTAGCTCCATCCGAGATTGATGAAAAATACACCCTTAAATTTTAATAACCTAAAAATAATCAAGATTAGAGGACCTATATTAGGAGGTTTTGATGCACTTTAATTAGGCAACTAAGAAATAACACATAATTTTGACCATCATATTAATTGTGGATCTAATAATTAGCACATAGGTCTTAGTGGTATTATGTTGTTGAGATTAAGACTTAAATTACATCACTTTCTAAATAATTAGCAATTCCACTTGTTATTGACAAGAAACACTTTGAATTCAAACAAATGACGTATTTTAAAGTGATAGAAAAATAAATGATATATTTTAAAGTGATGGAATAATAAATGACGTATTTTTTGAATTAGAATGATTTGGACTTGAATTTCGTGAAAGAATTTGTGAATCTTCTTAAAGTATTTGATTATCAGGAAGAGACTGACATATTTTGATCTTTTTATGAATATACCAAGAGTACACGAGATATTCGAGATCTTAATATTTATATTTACTAAAGAGTTTATGATATATTCGAGATCTTTTTCTTTTATGAATATCTAGGACCAGTTTATGAAATATTTGAGATCTTGATCTTTATAAATATCCAAAAGTTTATGGAATGATTTTGACTTTTCTCGGAAAAAAGACAATATTTGATATCTTCATGATCTCTTTGAATCCTCATGAAAATTGAACACGTCTTGCAGACCCAACTGAAATTAAACACATTTTTTAGAGTTTCATAAACCTTTAATGTCTACACCCATCACAAATTGTCGATTATATATTTTTTTATGCATCTATTAAAAAAATATTAGTCATTAAGAAGAATTTGTCACTATTTTACCCTCATTTATGTATTCATAAGTTATCGTCTTTCATCATTAAATTTTTACTCTAAAAATAAAATTAAGAAAATAATTAATATCTTAAACTAGGATATATATTTCTTGTCAAATAAGAGACTACTTTTTATGGCATTAAAAAGGAAAATAAGAATAACTTGCGGTAAAAATTTATTTTTATATGGAAACATCAACTATAAAATAATAAAGATTAATAAAGAATAAATTAAATTATTTTCTGTTAATACTAATTTTATTATTATATTCATATGTCTTTAATTCTTTAGACGTAAATTCTATTGATGAAAATTTAAGTTTAATTTGTTCAATATTATTTATAATTGTACAAAAAGACATAAGTATCCCTCAATTTAGAGACACCTTTTCTCTTTTTTGGTTTTTGTTAATTCTTGAATTATTTTAAAATAAAATAAATATCGCCCTAAATAATGAAAATTATATATTTAGTAATGCATAATATTTTATAACTCAGGAAATATTTAAATTTTTGTGAGTAAAAAAATCCTAAGTCCCAAAAAATTAATACAATGAGTTAATTTTGTTGGAGCTTGAAATCAGATCAAATTTCGTGATTAAATAAATATTTGAAAAAAATTAAAATTAATTTAAAAATTTATGAATAAATATTAATAATATTCAAAATCGAATTATCTTGCATTTTACTATAAAATAACTTTGTCATGCACCATGCTCATTTTAAATTATATTATAAGTTTATGTTTTTAAATTACGATGTATCAAATCACGAAAAAAAGGTACAATCTATTTAAATATAATATTTATTAAAATATCGTAATTTTGCCACAATAAAAATGCACAGTAAACACAAACATCTTCTTCAATATTGCTTCTTTGTTCTTTTAATTTTTTTTAAAAGAATTATTTTCCTTCAATCTTGAAGACTCAACATGTGTATTTATATTTATTTTATGTATTAATTTTGACTTGATTTGACTTAGGACGGAATTTAAGAAAATAAAAAGAATTAAATTTTGTCATTCTAAATTAAAGTATATCAAAATATTCTTTAATCTTTGCATCTTAAATATGTCACGTGAAAAGTTAAAACAAAAATATTGGAAAAAAAGAAAAAAATGTGAAAAATTGAAACAAAAATATTGACAAAAAAGAAAAAAATGTGAAAAGTTGAAATAAAAACGTTGACGAAAAAAGAAAAAAAGTTCATTCTTTTTAAAAAGAAATTAAAAAAAGGTTATTTTTTAAAAATCTAAGAAGTATTTATATTAGACTGACTTCATAAATAAAAATATTCATGCAAGCATTGAAACTGTTGTTGATAATAAAGGTCTCACAAATTCAATAAAAAGAATTTAAATTTAATTTTCAAATATCAAGAAAATTCAAATAATAATTAACTAGAACCACATGGACAAGAACTACATGAACAAAAATACTGTCACCAATTTCATGTTGTAATTTTATTAATTCCTCAACTTTGTAATAAAACTTATATGTCATAAATATCCTTCTAATGTTGATTCACCAATAAAGTCCCAAAAATATAATGAATACCATATACAACAACAATAACATTATCCCAATGCCTCAAAAGCTCCTGTTCATTGCGAGATAAAGAGAGGTCGGATGTACGTAGCCTGACTCCTATATTTAAAAAACATAGAGCGACTATTTCCGGATGACCCATGATGAGCGTCGAAAGTTGTATTGACTAATTGCTACTTCACAATTGAGAAACGCAGACAGTTTAAAAAGTCATTCTACTTTATTCCATCATACCCAAAGCCAAATAATATTGAATCTTTGGCTTCATACGAAATTAATGAAAATAAAAGTTATTCTACTTTATTCCATCATACCTCAAAACTAAAAATAGTGAATCTTTGATTTCATCCGAAATTGATGGAAATGTAATGAATGCCATATAGTAAGAGAAATTAAGGACTTACTATTGATGATTGTGTTATATGAATCAGTATAAATATATATAAATTAAAAACTTGAACAAGAAAAAACCCTAGTCCTTAAATAACTAGGATGTGTATTTCTTGTCAAATAATATACTATTTTTTAGGGCATTAAAAAAGGAAAATAAAAATAACTTCCGGAAAATATTAAATTATATATGGAAGCATCAACTATAAAATAATAAAGATTAATAAAGAACAATTAGAATTATTCTCTATTATTACTACTACTATGGGTGAACAAATAATATTGACGTGTCTTTAATTCTTCAGAAGTGAAATTTGCTGGTGAAAATTTCAGTTTAATTTGTTCAATATTATTTAAAAATTTAATTTAAAATTTATGGTCAGATATTAAAGTAATTACATCATTATCTTAATTCTCCTCGTCTTATTGTTACTTATTGTTCAACTGTTCAAATATTATATTCATCTGAATTTAATATTTTTATTGTAATAAAAATGCACATTAATTACAAAAGTTCTTTAAATTATTTTTTATAAGATTATTTTTCCTTCAATCTTGAAAGACTCCAAATGTGTATATTTATTTATTTATTAAGTTATCCATTAAATTAAAGTTTAAAGCAATTGGATTCATACCATATTTTCTAGAGAAATCAACAATGGCATTGTCACGAGGGTATGTTTAGTTCTCAAGAGTCAAAGGGAAAAACAATTTACAATATTTTCATATATAATTGGATTTTAATACAACAAACAACAACATTACCCCAATGCCTCAAAGGTTCTCGCTCATTGCGAGGTAAAGGGGGCCAGATGTACGTAGCCTGACCCCTATGTTTAAAAACATAGCGCGACTGTTTTCGGATGACCCATGATGAGCGTCAAAAGTTGCATTGACTAACTGCTACTTCACAATTGAAAGAAACATAGTCAGTTTAAAGAGTCATTTTGTTTTATTTCATCATACCCCAAAGCAAAAAATATTATGGAAAGAAGTGTTTTTTTCATTAAATTGACGGTTAATATTTGCATTGAAATCCTGATTATTCAATTGATGTTGTGAAGATCTATTTGAAGGAAAAGTAATTCTTTTTAAGTGGATTTTTTTCATATCAAACATTCGAAAATTCGAAAACTCTGATTCAAAGAATTCAATGCATTCCACTATAATTTTTATTGGTAAAAAAAGTCTTTGATGCATTAAGGTTATAAGGCAACTAGGAAATAATAAGACAAGTTTAATTTTTATATACTGATAGTATAAAAGAATATTTACATTATAATATTATCTAAATAATAATTATATGTAATTATTGTGAAATTAATAATTTAAAAAATATTTGATTTAACATATCATAAAAGGTTAAAACATGATTGTATAATAAAATTTATATACATCAAGTAAAAGAAAATATAACAAGTCACTTTAATTAGTGATTCTTTACATGTACATTTGAACATATTTAGCGATAGATAATTTGCTTATGATGATTTTTTTATATTTCAAAATATAATTAATCAATATCTTAATTAATTAATTGTGATAAATTAAATAAAAAATTATTTATTTAACTTTTTTTAATGTTTTTGAAAACCCCTTAGTGGTATGGTTGAGAAACAAAATGATTAAATAATTGTTCAAAGTGAGTATTATAATTAAAAATCTTTGAATCCAATTCCACTTATTAATGTCTAGTTATTGATAGTGAGATGGGGAACAATAAGGAATTAAATACTTAGCTTCTTGTTTGATGAAATATTTACTCCATCATGTTTTTTTTTCCTAAGTAATTTTTTGTATTTGTCATCTCGAAATAAAATTTATCGAAATAAAATTTAAAATCTTTCTTGACAATAATAATATTGAAGAAGATCTTGGGGGTGTTGAGACATAAAATTTTATATTAGTGATTAATGAGATGGGTGATCTCCGTATAAGATTTAGTCAATCCTCCTTCGTTTGAGCTAGCTTTTGGGGTGTGAATTAGACCTAACACTTTTTTCAACAAATAACATATGGAGTGAAGTTTTATAAGTAGAGTTTGAAAAGAATAAAATACATACAAATCTTAGTACTATTTTATAGAGATAAAACTATTATTTTCAAAACTTAAAATCTTTCGAAAAATATAAAAAAATCATATCGATCACATCATAATACTCGTAAAATTTGTGATCAAACTTTTAAGTCTCTTTATTAAATTTTCAATTAAAAATTTAAATTTGCTCTTTCCCAATGTAAAATAATAAAAATTCTCATAGAATTATTATGGATGTCACCTCACCCAATTTTTTTTTTTAACTAAAACAATAATTCTTTTGATTCTCGTGATTTTCTTCGTGCAAGTCACAAGGAAATGTATCATTAGGTCAAGTTTTTCTAATTTATTCATTTTTCTTTTTCACTTTTTTAAATAAATAATAAATCAGATATAACGAGAAGGAGTTTACTATAATTTAACGAAGGGAATCTCTAACAAAAACCTAGAATTTCATTGGAAACATCGTCTTCAAAAATGGGACTGCAATTTCTCATTAGAGACTTTTTCTGTTCACTTTTCAAGGTCAATTTGACTAAACTTAAAAGCTATATTTAATATTTAAAATTTATAATTTAGATGGTTGAAAACTATATGAAAACTGTTATAAGTTGCAATTTTTCTCATATTAATATGATAAAAAATACATCATAAAATATTAATTAAAATTCATATAATTTGATTTTGATAAGTAAAATAATGATAAATAAAAATAAATAGAAGAGGTATTGTTATATGAGATAGGAATCTCTAGTAAACTACATCATAAAATGTATTGTTCTGGTCAATCTAAGTTCTTCCAATTGATAGGGTCATATAAAATTTGTGATTTACTTATTTTTAGAGAGGTTTTTTATTTTCTTGATCCACACAAGTTTCTGCTTATAGGGTTTGATTTTGAGATGTGGGGTTTTTAGAAATAATTTCTCTATCTCTATGAGATAGTGATATTATCCTACTTGTAGAATTCACTGAGTATGTTGTTATTGTCATTTGAAAGAACCACCAAGTCAATCAAGAGATGACAACAGTAAACAAGGTCACATATTGCAGTTCAAATGTAAAATTTAAGTAGAAACAAGTGAAAGATAAGTGGGCAAATTTTCATTGCACATTAGTATTCAATAGATATAAACATTTGCATCATCATCAACATACCCCAGTGTCTCGAAAAGCTCCCGCTCATTGCGGGGTGAGTGGGTGTCGGATGTACGCAGCCTAACCCCTATGTTTAAAAACATAAAGCGGCTGTTTTCAGATGACCCATGAGGAGCGTCGA
>JAOTQJ010000011.1:20994685-21015289 GCA_025642045.1 Solanum sejunctum | reverse complement strand
GAGGGGGGGGGGGGGGGGGGGGGGGGGGGGGGGGGTGGGGGGTAAGAGTATGATTTAGGACAGAGGTTCAAATTTCAACGAAGACAAAAACCATTAGATGGTTTCTCCCCGTTCATCCTACTAGATACCTATGCTGGTGGGAGGTGATAAATATTTCTTTGAAATTAGTAGAGGTACACACAAGCTGACTCGAACACCATAATTATAAAAGAAAGGGTTAAAAGCAGGAACACAAGATCAATATTTCCAATTTGAGTAGAAATTGGGCTACGATGTTGAATAGTGCATGCATTTGTCTTTCATGACTCAAACTTATTACTACTCTTTTGCAGCAAAATACACACACTCAAAATCTTGTTAAGCCAAAGGAGATAATGGCAACAAGGGCAAAGGATACTGCTCCACCAGGAAAGGAGAAGAGAGGGGTATCTCCACATCCCATTCCTCATCATCTGAGAAGCCCCAATTCATCAGCTACAAACTCTCCAGTGCGGAAACGAGCAGATTCAACGACATCAAACAAGAATGTTCCCAACTATCTCAAGCCTACAATGTCTTCATCAGGTGACTTCAACATTCACAATAAACCTACTCTAACTCGAAGAAGATCATTCGATAAGCCTCCTCTTGCTACTTTGCAAAAAAACGCTAATCCTAAAGAGAGAATTCTTCGGTCGTCCTCATCGTTTTCAGGAAAAAGTTCACCTTCCCAGAAACTCCCTTCGGATAGATTATCCAGAGCATCTCCTAAGAGTAAGGATGCCACCAGTAAACAAGGAGGCACTGGCATGTATTCGAGACCAGGGACAATAAAGAAGAGCACAACCACTGGTACAATCTCCAAGAATGACATGCACAAAAGAAGAAACGATCAAGATGGTCATAATGGTTCGACACCAAAAACATCAATAACTGATTCGTCTCATGCAGTGGAGGATGTTATTTCTCAGGCTGAAACTGATGAAGACGACATATACAAGTCGAGCATTGATCAGGATGGTCACCATGATTTAACACCTAAAGCATCAGTAATAACTGATTCTCTCCAGGCAACTGAGGATGTTAATCCTCAAACTGAACTATCAGAGCAAGAAGATAATCAAGAATTGCCGGTGACTGATACTGAAAGTGACGTGCTCATTAACAACAATGGAGTTGCTGCTTCTGATGCAGGAGAAAACAATCCAGCCATCGAAGATCCAGAAGAGCATACTGGAAATGTAATCAATGCTGAAATAGTTGTGGATAATCAAGAAATCAATAAGATGGAAAAATCAGAAGAGGAACAACTTGTTGCAGAAACCAGCACCAGCAACCCTAAAGAGCCAGAAGAAATTACCAATGAACTTAACGAACATCACCTTGAAGAGAACATGGTTGAAGTAGTGAATGAGACTCAAGAAGAGAAAGAAGAGGAACAAGGACGAAACCAAGGAAAGGAAACTGTCTTGGAAAAGGAACATGAAGCAGTGCAGGAGACTAATACTAATGTGACATCATCAAAACCTCAACATCAAGTGGTGCAAGGGAAGAAGGAATCTGTCGTCTCCAATGATGTGATTGAAGAGACTGCAACTAAGCTTAGAGAGCAAAGGAAGAACAGAGTGAAAGCACTGGCTGGTGCCTTTGAAACTGTCATCTCCTTGCAGGAGCCCAAGTGAGTGTTTCTGTTTGGAGTATACATGTATTCATTAGTTGGTAGATGTATGATTAATAGTTACCATCAGTTTATTCTGTTTTCAGCTTTGAGGAACTTTCAGTAAAATAACTTACCAACAAAAATAACGATAAAGATAAAATCATAGCAACTAAAACATGAACAGTCACAATGATATAATTGTAATCAAATCATTTTATGTTTTTATCACGTGTTTTGATTTCTAATCATAACCATTATATGCATCTGTTGAAATACTGATGCTTCTGACATAATACACAGTTTCTGATTAATATTTTGTATATATTGTAATTTCAGGGCATAAGATTAGAACTCTCGGTAGAACTGGACATGCTTTGAGTGGAAGATCAGACATGCAGCCATAGTTTGGCTGATAGGGAATGCATCACCAAAATTGTATTCATCTATAATTGTTGATCAGAAAGGTATTTCCGCAAGTAAATTCTAGGAACATACAGTTCTTTCACAAGCAAAAAAAGGAAAAAAGAAGGAATGTATATATATATAAAAGAAATCAAAAGAAAAAAAGAAGATAAGACATATATGTGGTTTTACTTTATGTTGCTTTAGAGCTTTTATCTTAAACAGCTCTGTATCGAAAAAACATGTAATATTTTTCTTTGAATTTGCCACAGGCTCTGGTGAGTAGTGAAATTATTTTACAGGATTGTTGATTGGCCAAAATGGTAATGCATAAGATCAAATGATAACTCAAAATATCATTGAATGATTATCAACTGTTGTTAGAGTATTAATATAGAAAAGGAGATTCTGTTTTTCAACAATAAATTCCGAGACTAGTTGGTAGCATCCTAATAGCGGAAGTTGCTTTAAAATTTAAATGAAAGGACTGGACTTAACTGATGATTAACAAAGTGTAGTGTATGGTAAGAGAAGTTGTAATAAAGCTTGTAATAAACGTAATACGAAATGTTTAGACGTTGGAAATGGAAACGATTGGATTGACAGTTGCAATGACTGATTAGATGATTGGATGATCTGACTGCTAACTAATTATAAACTTAAAAATTGGAAAGTTTCTCTAACAACTTGGCAACGTCATTCTAATAAGGGCTACATACCAGTTTGTGGCAATTGCAACAAAGCTGCTGCCATATATCCATTTCAGTGGACGACAAACTAATTCAGAAGATGTGAATAATTTTCATTCTAATCTTAAACCATGCAACGTATCTTATTTTTCACATCCATGAAAGGCGCCTGCTGCTAGAAACAACATGCAAGGCAAAAGACTTTAATAGCTCACTCAGTGGTAAAGAGACACCATGAACCAATTTCCCAAAAGTATTTGGAAAGGAAATTTACTTACCAGGTTCCTCAACCAACTAGGTTGTGGTAGGTTCTTTACGTACTGCATCCCTCTACCTACCCAATTTTCAGTACTTTGGTGGATTGACCAAAGCCATTACTACTTATGGAGAGACGGGCCGAACACGGACAATTTGGCTGATATTAAGAGGAAAACCAGAACAGCAAAGTGGAAGCGCAGCAATAATGTTATGAAGCCATGGTAGGCTATATACAAGTTCATCAGCACTACCAAAAGACTAGAGCATAAATCATTAAGACTTCAGATATAGCTGAAAAATAAGACCAAATATTCATGTGGACAGGATCACCAGATAATAAAATCCAGATGAAACAAATACAAAGGTCAAAGGGTTCAGCAAGAAATATATTAATCGTTACAAATAGTGTAGCTCATCATTAGCAAAACTAGATTCAATTCCATAGCACCAAAAATAAGCTACTTGTGTCAGTACCACATAAACGGTTGGCACATGAAATTCATCATCTACAAAGTTTTAGCTTCTTGAAAAATGAAGATACCAGAGATTTTGGATAAGGTTTTGTAGCAAGACAGGTTGGTATATTTTCTGGTTTTTCAATCCACAGGTTATAAGCAATGCCCCCAGCTTTTAGCTTTTCTGCCAGGTTCAATATCTGGGCTTCACCCTTCACTTCAAGAGTTACCTACATAGCCAAGAAAGAAAGTTGCATTGAATCTTTGATCTTCTCTAAATTCTCTATACCAAGGACTAATCTAAAGTTGCATTGAATCTTTGATCTTCTCTAATTCTCTATACCAAGGACTAATCTAAGTCAGAATGCATCGAAGTGAAACATATGTTGACGTCATTCTGAAAATTATTCCCCAATTATAAGGAAGTTGCTTACAAATAATCTTACTTCATTGCAAAAAGTTAATCATATGTAAACTAGAATATTGAACTTCTTTAGACATATCCAAAGGCATTTATTGACCCCAAGTTCACAGCAAGCAACTTCAGTGTAAAATTCTGCATATTCATGTTTTACATATTAGCCTAAGCAATCACCAGTTCATTACAGAAAGGACAGCTAACAGAGCATCAACTGGCTTTTGTTATTCCATAAGCACCATTTACTCTTTTCAACTTCCTACAACTGAAAACTGAACCTACAATACAACTTAAGAGAATAAATCACACAGGAGCCAGCTCACCAGGAAACCAACCACCACCTTGTAATAAGTGTAATCATTTTGGTCTTTTCCTGACATAACACGACATATCGACCAACCTTGCCCATCAATTTCATTTTCTACCGTTTCAACCACGAGAATGCTCACCCTCCTACTATCTAAACTAATAATCTAATGACTAATATACATGCTTCACTAGCACCTTGCGTGTGGTGTAATGGTCAATGCAGTGAGGCCTTGGAGATCAGTGTCCAAGTTCCAGCTGAAAAAGAAAGCTAGATAATCTCTTCCCATGAATCCCATTTGTCTAAGCTTTGGTGGACAGAATTATCTGACAGTGAACTAATGATAATTGATAGGTAACAGTCAAGGTGCACACGAAGATGCACTTCTACACTCGGTTATCGCAATCCATTATAACTATTATCATTATGCTGTTGCAAGTTCCACAATCTCATTGGCATATACTAAGTTAACCAATAAAAGTATGTTCTTTACAATTTCTTCATGCTAAAGTATTGTTGTTTACAGAGAGCTACCTTAAATTATCTTCTAGCAAACTGATAGCACAAATATTGCTACATGATCAATGTATAGAACTAATTAATCTGGTGAATCCGAAAAAGAAATGAGGAATCTTACTAAACAAAAATCAACTAATTAGACGATTTACTTTATGCATCGAATCGAGATTGGAAGGGCTACAATACTGAAGAGTAACAGCATCATCTTTGTGAGACCAAATGGCGGCGACGGCGGCATGGCAGCCTTGCGTAACTACACTTCCTAACGGCCACGAATCAATCAAATCTCTCCGTAGAACAACGTACTGAACGACCGTATCGGTAATCGAATTCTCCTCTATACTATTATCGCCGGTTATGGTTGTGTCGCCGCCGGCAGCGGTGGCGCTGACGGCGGTCGTGATGGAGTCGCCGGAAATAGAAATCGACGTTGATTCCATCCGAGATGTTACGACGCCGTTTCGTGGCCGGAGATTAGTTAAATGAATCGCCGGAGCTAAGCTGGGGAAAAAGGGCGTCAAGTTCAGAGATGCATAACGAGAGCAGAATAGAGTGCCCATTATCTGTTTTTTTCAAGTTCCATTTTTGCCCTTTTTGCCTTTTTCTAATTAATTACATTTATAATGACAACATTAATTATACGTCCAAATATTTTTACGAAAATTATGAATTTAAAATAAATATTTGATAACACATAGATTAATTCAATAAAATGGGAATTAGCAAGACCAAAGAGTCGTATAGACGTGTTACTTCATTTGTTTTATGACTTTCTTTAAGACTTGAGTGAAGATATGTATGATATTTCGAAACTAATTGCACTGTTAGAATTCTCATCTAGGCACATTTTCCAAGAATATTGATCAAAGTCAATTATTGACCTTTTTTTGAAGGCTAAAATGCAGAACTCAGCACAAACTCATACCGAAGGCCTTGATATTCGGCGTACCAACCATGCTTCTAGCCTGATTTGGCCATTTTGGAACGAACATAGAATGGTCTAGTAAGAACAATATGAAAATCCCATAGATTGTCATGTAGAATAGACCCTTTATCGATTATTAATCAAATATACGTTACTAGGGTGCTCCAATAAAATTAAAGATATATTTGGATCAGCTATTGAATGATAACGACCTTGAACAAAAATAACTCGATAAAACTTTTTTGGGGGCTGCACTGTTAGCTGTTTAGAATCTTTTGCCGGACGATGAATTCATAGAAAATATCTTTAAGAAATATATATTTTTTTCTTCTATTTATATTTATGTTTTATATCCAAAGTTTATATTGTGATTCTGTGAATATCTCTTGGAGCTCTCATAGGTACATACATAATAATTTTTTTTGTTGTTGTTTTCTTTTTCATTTTCACTATCTTCTGCATTTGAGGTTTGATTTTTTTGAGACGGGGGTCTTCCGAAAATAACATCTCTATCTCTATGAGATATTAGTAAGCTCTGCATACATTTTTACCTTCTCCAGACCCACTTGTGCGATTCCACGGGTATATTGTTGTTGTTGTTGTTTTCCTAAATTATATTTTTTTTTCCCTGCATTTTTACATATTCTGACTATACTAGGAAGTAAATGAATTCTTGTTTCTTTTTCAATCAATTTTTGTTTACATAATTGATATCCTGATCAAGGTTTTAGAAAAAAGTTGAATTCACATGGTTTGGGGTGTGGAAAGGAACTTGTAGTATATACTTTATTGTGCAAAACTGAACGAGTAAACACATGCGTCTTACATGGCAATTCGTTGTGAATGACACACATTCTACATGGCAGTTGATTTGTTCTATGCCATGTATTACGCATGTATCTACTTGTACATGTTCAAAGTTGGAGGGTATAGATGTTGGCTAAAGCCAACTGAATGGACATGTTTATGTATTACGCCTATATTCGATATATCTATATATATTCCGTCACAAATGTGTGTTTTTCTTATGGACGTTGACTCTTGTACTCGCCTATGTACATGTTTGTGTCGCGTTGAAGCTATTTGATATGAACATTCCATCACATATGTGTTATTTTTGTAGACGTTAAATCCTGTATTCGCCTATGTACATGTTTGCATCACGTTTCTATCGCTTCACATGCTTTTTTTCCCTCTCTCTTGATGTTGAAACTTTTCAAATTTAGCAGGCGAGTAGTAAAGAATGGATACTGAAGGTGTAGATCAACAGACAAAATCAGAAGGAGGGATAAGGAGAAGAGTATGTTCATGCACAAAAGACGATTTTCTTCCTGAGGAATCATTCAAAAGCTGGGGAAACTATGCAAATGCACTGATACAAATGCCAACAAGGCTAATAGATAGGATCCTGACACGTTCTGAGGATGAGGAGGAGCTGGAAGCAAAGTCGCGGAGCCAGAATGAAATGAAGAAGACACTTACTTGGTGGGATTTGATATGGTTCGGAATGGGAGCTGTTATTGGAGCTGGAATATTTGTTCTTACAGGTCTTGAAGCAAACCAAGATGCTGGTCCTGCTGTCGTTTTATCCTATGTTGTGTCTGGAATCTCTGCTTTGCTGTCTGTTTTTTGCTATACGGAGTTTGCTGTCGAGATTCCTGTAGCAGGTAATTGTCGACTCTTTAACTTGTTTGAGACTGAGGCATCGTTGTTGTACATGTATAACAAGCTAGGTAAGGTACAATAGACGTGTTATTTATGATGCGTTAGTAGGTAACCTGTCTAATTTATCGTCTTTTATGAATGCCTAACTCAAGTATCGCGATTGAAGTTGTTTAACGATGTTTTAGGTGGTTCATTTGCCTACTTGAGAGTGGAGTTAGGTGACTTTGTTGCCTTCATTGCTGCTGGAAATATACTTCTTGAATATGTCATTGCTGGTGCTGCAGTAGCTCGTACATGGACTTCCTATTTCGCGACTCTACTAAACTTCAACTCAGACAAATTCCTCGTCAAGGTGGACAGTTTAGCAGAAGGATACAACGAGCTAGATCCAATTGCTGTTGGAGTTTGCATTATCATCTGTATAATTGCGATTCTTAGTACAAAGGGCTCATCTCGTCTCAATTACATTGCCACAATCGTTCACATTTTCGTGATCCTTTTCATCATCATCTGTGGCCTAATAAAGTCAGATGCCAAGAACTACACCTCCTTTGCTCCATTTGGCGTTCGTGGGATTTTCAAGGCTTCTGCAGTTTTGTTCTTCGCGTATGTTGGATTCGATGCTGTTTCCACTATGGCTGAGGAAACTAAAAATCCTGGCAGAGATATTCCAATTGGACTAATTGGTTCTATGGTGATCACTACTTTTTTGTACTGTTTACTAGCCATGACTTTGTGTCTCATGCAGCCATATCAGAAGATTGATACTAAGGCTCCATTCTCTGTGGCGTTTAAATCTGTTGGATGGAGCTGGGCACAGTATGTCGTTGCTGCAGGAGCGTTGAAAGGCATGACATCGGTGTTGCTGGTGGGCGCTGTTGGTCAGGCTCGTTATCTAACTCATATTTCAAGAACTCACATGATGCCTCCCTGGTTTTCTCAAGTCAATGCCAAGACAGGTACGTATTCAGGATTTAAATTTGATGAATTTCGTTCTGTTAATGCTACATCTGTCACTGCAGGCACACCAGTCAATGCCACAGCTATCATGTCCTGTGCTACTGCAATCATTGCCTTGTTCACGAAACTCGATATCCTCTCCAACCTCCTATCAATCTCCACCCTCTTCATCTTCATGTTGGTTGCTCTAGCTCTCCTCGTTAGACGCTACTACATTCATGGACAGACAACAGTTTCCAATCGCAACAAGCTCATCGCGTTTCTCCTGATCATCCTTGCATCCTCAGTCGCCACGGCTACTTATTGGGGACTAAGTAAACATGGATGGTTTGGCTATTGCATTACTGTGCCAATATGGTTACTAGCAACAACAGGACTTTGGTATTTTGTTCCTCATGCTAGAAATCCAAAGCTTTGGGGCGTACCATTAGTGCCATGGTTACCATCAGCTTCAATTGCTATTAACATTTTCCTTTTAGGTTCAATAGATAGAGCTTCATTCATAAGGTTTGGTGGTTGGACTTGTTTTTTGTTGGTGTATTTTTTGTTTTTTGGACTTCATGCTTCTTATGACACTGCAAAAGAATTTGAAAAGGGTAGAGTCTGGAAGAATATTGAAGAGGGAAATGGTGTAGATAGCAAAGATGTTGCATCTATGTGAAAAAAATATATATACGTACATCACATCAAGTGTTTATATCAAATCAATAAATGCATGACATGTGTCGTTACATACACTTCTGTCACTTAATCATGATTGATGAATGCATATCTTTACTTTGTTAAACTAGTTCGTAGTATTTAAACTATGTTTATCCTTCACGTTTATATACATAAAAGAAAAACTATTTTTTTAAAATAATCAAATAGATTTTCTTATTACCTTTTCTTCCAATATTTTTTCAAATATATTTAATTAGAAGAAAAATTCTCCCAATATTTTTTCAAATATATTTAATTAGAAGAAAAACATATATATTTTATGTAATTTTTGAATTTTTTAATAAGTTTATTTCAAGAAATTCAAAAAATAATATTTAAAATTGATTCAAATAATCGATAATTAATCATCTTACTCCCAATAAATCTATTTGAGAAGGGAGTAAATACATTAAAAAATAAACTAGTTGACCATCTTGCCTCCAATAAATTTATTTGGGAAATAAGTAAATACCTTTTTTAAGAAAAATGAAACTTTTTTCTATATTCAAGCAAGCCTTGCTCATCTTACTAAAAACACGAGTCAAAAATATATATTAAAATTAAAAAAAATAGATTATTGATTTTCCAAAAATGGTAAAATACCACAAGAAAACAAAAAGGGGTTAACACAAAGTAGAATATCAACTCAAAATATGATACTCCGTGACACTCTTTCATTTTTTTATTCATCTCAAAAAGAATATTATTTTATTATAATTAAAAATAATTTAATTTTTAAAACTTCTCGTTAATCAAATAAATTTTAATCACATAAGTTTTTTAGAATAATTTTAGATATAAATTTTAAAAATTTTAATTTTTTTTAAATATTATACTAAATCAAAGAATACAACATAAAAAATAAAACGAGAAGAGTATCATTTTCATTTTGGAGATGAATAAATCATTTCATAGTGTTAAAATCTAAAATAGTAAAAAAAAAAAAAGTTTTGAGAGAGAATAAATTTATTGTGTAGTAGTACTGTCCAGCACTTTGTCACTGCCAGAAGGACAAATAATTTCTTGGACTAGGCAAAGAGTGTGTTGTGAAAAAAGGCAGAACCTTTTTGTTTCCCCGATTCATCTTTAGGGTTTACTTTCTCCCCCCACTTCCTTTTTCTTCTTTCCAAAAGTCACAAATTCAAATCTTGTTCATATTCACTGGATCTTGCCTTAGCATTTATCTGTAAGTTGTTCTGACAAAGCCATTTTATCTGTTTATCAGTCTTTTGTTGTTGTTGTTGTACGAGTATTTGTTGATTTTGGTTGGGAATTGTTTGGTGGGGTGGTTGTTTTTTGATCATTTATCTTGACTTAGTTGAAAAGGGGGTGATCAAAGATATGGTGGAGGGGAAAAGATTGAATCTTTTTGAGGTTTGAGGTAGGGGGGTTGTTTCTTTATAAGGAAAGATTGGAACTTTATGTGTTGAATTGTTTGATATTTCAGATTGATTTGGGGGGTTTATTGGTGGATTAGTTGTATTTGTTGGTTTTTGGTGATGAGCCAGATGGGTAAAGGCATTGAAAATTTGATGTCTGCAAGAAGATGTTTGAGGGCAAATTTTGAAAAGTCAAAAGCTTTAGGTTTATCTATTGAAAAAGCTGGGCCTAGATTTGATGAGATCATTCAGAGATTGCCATCTTTGGAGGCAGCAATAAGGCCAATTAGAGCTCAGAAAGATGCTCTTGGTGCTGTTGGGGGTCATATTAATCGAGCTGTAGTCCCTGCGACGGCAGTTTTAAAGGTGTTTGATGCGATTCATGGACTTGAGAAGTCATTGTCTGATCCTCATTCGGACCTCCCGGGGTACCTTGGTGTGCTCAAGAGGCTTGAGGAGGCATTGAAGTTTTTAGGAGAGAATTGCGAGATGGCAATTCAGTGGTTGGCAGATATTGTGGAGTACCTAGAGGATCATGCAGTTGCTGATGGTAGGTTTACTTCAAGTATGAAGGAGGCATTGACTTCTCTAAGGGAATTGCACAGTGGGGAGGAAAAGGATCGGCTTGATGGAGGGCTTCTTGAGGTTGCATTGGACAGATTGGAAAGTGAATTTCGACAGCTCTTGGTTGAAAATACTATTCCGTTGCCAATGTCTGATCCAGTCTTGCCAGGTGAACAAGCCTGCATTGCGCCCTCCCCGTTGCCAGTGACTGTTATCCAGAAGCTACAGGCTATAATCGGAAGATTGATTGCTAATAACAGGCTTGATAAGTGCATATCTATTTATGTTGAGGTGAGGAGTTCTAATGTCCGAACAAGTTTGCAGGCACTTAATTTGGATTATCTAGAAATCTCGATTTCCGAGTTCAATGATGTGCAGAGTATAGAGGTTCACATTGCTCAGTGGGGTAAGCATTTAGAATTTGCTGTAAAACATCTTTTTGAAGCTGAATATAAACTTTGCAATGATGTTTTTGAGAGAATAGGGTTGGATGTATGGATGAGCTGTTTCGCTAAGATAGCTGCTCAAGCAGGCATTCTTGCATTCCTTCAATTTGGAAAAACAGTTACAGAGAGCAAGAAGGATCCAATCAAGCTGTTGAAGTTGTTGGACATATTTGCATCTTTAAACAAGTTAAGATTGGATTTCAATCGGCTCTTTGGTGGAGCTGCGTGCGTGGAGATACAAAATTTGACTAGGGATTTAATCAAGAGTGTGATTGAAGGTGCTAGTGAGATCTTTTGGGAACTTATGGTTCAAGTTGAATTGCAAAGGCAAATGCCACCTCCTCCTGATGGCAGTGTTCCGAAACTTATCATATTCATCACCGACTATTGCAATAAGCTGCTTGGGAATGATTACAAGTCTATCCTCACCCAAGTTCTGATTATTGAAAGAAGTTGGAAACAGGAAAAATTTCAAGAGCGCCTCCTCTTTAATGAGCTACTGAATATAATGAGAGCGGTTGACGCGAATTTGGAGACATGGTCAAAGGCCTATCAAGATGTTATTTTATCGTATGTGTTCTTGATGAATAATCATTGGCATCTATATAAGCATCTGAAAGGAACAAAGCTTGGAGGTCTGCTGGGAGATTCTCGGTTAAGAGAGCATGAACAGTACAAGGAGTACTATTCTGCCTTTTTCTTGAAAGAGAGCTGGGGAAAGCTTCCTGCTTTATTAAGCAGGGAGGGTCTTATTCTGTTTTCTGGTGGGCGTGCGACTGCTCGCGATCTTGTCAAGAAACGATTAAAAGCCTTTAACGAAGCATTTGATGAAATGTATAAAAAGCAGTCTAATTGGATAATGCTGGACAAAGACCTGCGGGATAAGACATGCCAGTTAATCATTCAAGCAATTGTGCCTGTTTACCGAAGTTACATGCAGAACTATGGGCCGTTGGTTGAACAAGAAGGAAGTAGCAAATATGTGAAATATACAGCTCAGTCTTTGGAAAAAATGCTGAGCGGTCTGTTTCATCCAAAACCAGTGAAACATGGTAGTTTTAAAGTTCGACATCATAGTGGAAAGTTCAACAATGTTATTACAGATCAGAATCAGACTTCTCCTACTGTTAAGTAATTGTTAGATTGGCATCGTTAAGGCAACAGTTAAACTTGACAGGTCTTCTGGTGCTAACCGTCCATGTTCTAGATGGTCATCTGTCACTCTTTGTATAGTAAGTTCCTGAAGGATTCATTCACTACCATTTAGCAAGGTCAGATTTACAAGCATAAAGAAGCACATCGTCGCGTTGACACACTGGGATGCAGCTATCCTTGACTGGCCCTTAGTTAGATCTATGAAGGACTTGTCCGTTAAACCTATTCAACTTGTCCCGCATACTTACTGATTAGTTCAGCAACGAAGTAAGAAACCGTACTGTCCCATGAATTGTTGCAGCTGTCTTGTACAATATAGGTAATTTTCATTTCTAGAGGTTTTGCAATTCTTATATGTATCTTGATGTTCTTTACATAATATGCAACATGTTATTTATTCCTTTAGACGGAAATGTCAGTTGAAGTAATTCTCTGAGCCTTAGTCGGAACGATGTTTATCAATAAAGATAATATGCAATCTTCTTTACTAGCAATTACCATTTGATCAGGAAATATTCTCTGATGAGTGGATTTACTTACTCCCATTTGATTGTTGGTTATGAAGGCTTCCTTCTTGTTGGACTTTAGCCTTTTAATTGACTTGCTGAGGCCTGAGTCAATGGACTTGAGTTATACAAGTTGTCTTGTAATGTTGTTTTTCTTATGTTTCTTTTTATATTACTGTGTCATCCTACTAGCTTCTTGTTTTTGGGCATTCTTTTGTACTTTCTATGCTTTTGTTTTCCATTCTCCTCTCCCTATTGAACACCAATTTTTTTTGATAGCCGATAAATCTATTTGCGGCTGGCCCTTTGGACCAACCACAGCCTTCTAAACTCGGTGGATAATGGGCTCGCCCTTCTCCACTTAAATACTAGGCCTCGCTTTGCATGGTGTAGGGCTTGAACCTGCAAATCCTCCTCCCTTTGCCACTTGAGCTAGGCCTTGGGGGCCCTATCAAACACCATTTCCCGCTTTTGTTGCTCAACTCTTCAAAAATACTGTCTGGTGTGCATCATATCCAACATAAGTGTAGCCATGTTTTTGAAGAGTACGAGCAACATAGTTTCTCATCATGGAAAGGAGATTAAAACCATTGGGATTCAGCACCAAAAGGAAGAATGATGAGAGCTAAAGAAAGTAATTATTCTTTTCTAGAGATTAGTCAAATCTCCTATTGCTTAAATTTGCTTTTCTTCTCTTTACAATCATGATTATTGAATGCTTTATACCCTCAAATGACAAGAAATATTAATTGTTTTCAACTCTGTCCTTGTGTTAAAGAACCATTTCTTCTTAATAATTCTCAAGAAACATCTAACATAGGGATAACTTGGTAAACTATATTTTTTAAATTAGTTTTTTTAACGAGCGTGAAATGAATTAAAGCGATACTTATTTTGGAACAAAGAAAGTATTTCGGATGATTATAAATTAGGATGGAACTAGTTTAGATATATAAACAACGTATTCAATGTAATTCTACAAGTAGAGTGTACACACGCGATAATCTTATCTTTCTGGGAAGAGATATTATTTCAATAGACATTTGGCTCAAAACAAAATAGCAAAATAAATAGAATAAATAAAACAAGTAACAGTGAAAATTAGGAGAATAAGACACTATGGATATACCAACTAATACAACAATGCTCAACTACTTATTACCCTTATTTTCGACTTTCAAACTTTTTTTATTTAGAATCATGTCCTTTAATTCTTTTTCGGCCTACATCCGCTCTTCCATATATCTAACCTCCTAAAACAAATGAACGTTGAGGCCCTTAGAGCCCAACTCTAATGGCAAAGGGTGGAGAATTTACAACTGAGATCACAGATTCAAATCGCATGCCATGCAAACTCAACTCTATAAATTTAACTTATACTAAAGACACAAGACAACTCTACACATTGTGATTCTTCCAAAAAAGTTTTCACCATAATGTGATTTGTTTTACCTCAGCCAAAGAAACAACTTTATCTTTCCCCATTAGTCCATGCACTAGTAAAAATATTTTAGGTTAAATTTGTAAAGTACCATTGGCATCAATAACAACATTACCCCAATGCCTCAAATTCTTGCCCATTGCAAGGTAAGGGGGGATTGGGTGTACGCAGTTTGACCCCTATGTTTAAAAATATAGCGCGACTGTTTTCAGATAACTCATGATGAGCGTCAAAAGTTGTATTGACTAATTGCTACTTCACAATTGAAAGAAGCGCAGACAGTTCAAACAGTCATTTTGCTTTATTCCATCATACCCCAAAGTCAAAAAATAATAAATCTCTGGCTTCATCCAAGATTGATGGAAAATACCATTGGCATCCATTTTTATATTTTAATCACTCCCCTATTTTGCTAGAAAACAAAACCTTCAAAAGAAAAATTGTTCAATCTTGAACTTGCAGTAACATATAATATAAAATTGAAAAAAATAATTTTAAAGTTTATGAATACCCATCATATGTTCTGCAGCTTCTAATATACAAAGCATTTTATTCTTGACTTGTAATTAATTAATTAATAAAATCCTTCAAAGAATAGAATCTTGTTAGCTGGGGATGACAAAGAGACCTCAGATTTTATTAAATATATTATTATTATTATATTAAAATAAGACGAAAGAGTAATAAAGAATTGAATGGAAGCCATATTCCTAACCCATTGTATTGCCCAACCTTTTTGACATTTGTTATTAAATATTTTATTTTATTATAATAAAGACAAGATTATGGAAAGAAGACAATAATCTCGAAATATGTTTTAGTCAAAATTTGATGAATAAAACGTTTTATGGAAGTTTTAGTTGGACTCTACATCGCAAGGACATACCTTTTTTATTTTAATTTGTGATATTATTTTATTTAATATACATTTTAATTTATATTTATAGGAATATAAATAAATGGAGTCAAAATTTTGTGAAAGCTTTTCTCTTTTTCTCTTTTTCTCTTTCATCCCCTAAAATTTTTCCAAATTTACATAAACAAACCAATCCCTCAACTTTCTACTCTCTACTCTTTTCAACCACTAACTTTCTCAAATATCATTTCACCCCTCTATTTCCTCCAAACTACAAAACACCCTACAACTCCCCACCCCTTTCATTTCACTCTTTCTTCTTCCCAAAATTCACCATTTGAGAATTATTCTCCTGCATCGCGACTTGTGTATGACAATGTTCCCCTTCATAAGTTACAATCAGCATCGTTGGATCATCCATAGCCCTCTCCACGTGTTTCCTTGCTGGACATCCACGGAGGATGCTACACTTATAGTAACCCCTGATCATCAAAAAAATAATACTAAATCAGATCTGGTCCGTTGATTTTGTTTGATATGATAAATAACGGCTGTGATTGATGGTGCATTGTAGTTACCTTGGGTATGCTGAACCCTTGATCGGCTTCTGCCCGTATTTCCTCCATGAAAACTCATCCGCCGGTATATCGGCGATCCTTGAACTTATCGACGGGATTCTTATCACCTTCTTAGGGCGGAATTTCCTGTTTCGAAAATACAAAAATGAATTAGCAATGCTCAATCGAGTTAAGTTGCGTGAACTCTTCACTTTTAATGTTGTATTCGTATCAGATTTTTCAAAAATATATTATTTTTATTGAATTCGACATATACTTGCGGTAATTTTTAAAGAATTCAAGCAAAGTAACAATGAAGTATTTTCGAATGTTTATTGGAAATAATTTTTTTTAAAATATGATAACGTCAATAAAGACGGAGAAAAGAAGTTTATCAAACGCGATAAAAGGAACGTGAATATCACGTGTTTATTTTGGTCAATGACGAACGAACCTCTTTTTGCAGTGACACTTGCCGGAGCCGGTGGATTTGCTACCGGAGATAGAATCAGATTGTTCATGCTCACGGCATCGTTTTCCAGTGACAGGAACTTTCCCAGCCTGTACCGGAAACAGCAACATAGAAGAAGAACCGTGCTTACCATTCGATACACTTCCTTCGCCGGTAATCGACGAAACAAACGACGACGAGTTCGTCGTCGTCGGAGTCGCCATAAGCTTTGATTTCACAGCAACAGTAACAGCATCAGAATTCCCGATCAGACGATCAACATTTGGCTTAGTAAAGTCAAGCGTCAACGCCGTCTGTACCGGCATAGTCGGCGTCTCCTTCGCCGGAGCAAAGTTCATCGACGGAGCAAGAGACAACGAAGTAAACGAATCAGCATGAGCTTGAACCTGAGCCTGAGCCTGAACCGGATCACGACGGAACCTAGCATGACCGGTCCGGTCCAACATAGAAATCACCTTCTTAAACTTCGAAACCGTGAAATCAGCTATTTCACGGCAATCAACCTGAACCGGTTCATGAGAAACCAACCGGATTAAATGCTCCATGGATTTTAAACCGGCTGAAGCCGCTTCTTGTAGAGCTAAGTTTTCATTCATTTTCGAAACTAGGGACATTTTTATTTCATGAAAAACACGAGAGTGTGGTATATAAAGAGGAAAAATGATGACCGGGTGACTGGTCAAGCAGGTAAAGTCAAATTTCCTTTTGATCAAACGGCTGAGATTAATTTGATAATTTCTATGTGATCAACAAAAAAACAAAAAAAAAATTTAAAAAACAACCTCTTTTTCTTTTCTGGTATAGTAGAAATGGTGGACCAAAGTAGCAATTTATTTTAATTAAATAAAAGTACAATTCTTGATGCACGGAGTACAAGTTAATAATGCATAAATTTTTAAGTTGTAAGATTTGTGGTTGATGAGAAAGAGACAAATAGAGGATTAAGTTTGTTTTAATATTTGAGTTTATCTAACTTAATGCAGATAATAATAATCTCATATCACCCCTCTTTATCCATTCCTTTTTACATGAAGGAAAATTTGATTTAATGATATGTATTCTATTGTTGGCAGAGGTAGAAATAAATATCGAAAAATTGAAAAGTTGAATTGAATAAAATTAATTTAGTTTTTTTATTTTTCGTTTTGGTGTCGCTGTTCTTTTTTCAAAAGTTTGATTTTTTGATTTGGTGTTCATTATAGGGGTCTCAAAGTTTTGGTGCATGGCAGAACTGAACTTTTATTAAAACTATATATATATATATTTATAATTCATAAAACAAGTCAAAGTAGCAATAAATTTATAATTCATATAGTTAACTTGAAATATTATTTTTCAAGAGAAATTCAAACATATTTATGTCATGTAAAAGAATTCGTCTTCATGCTTGTTTTTCTCCGGTAATAGTTGGAGATGCAAGTTCTTGACAAAGATAAATATAATTTTTCTAAGCACAATAAGTGTTCCATGGAGCCACATCATCACTTAACATGATTTTAAGTTTTTAATTATCTTATACTTTGATTTTGTTCTCATTTTATTTTTCATTATTTCACATCGAAAAAACAATTCAAAATGACCAAATAAAATTGAATCGAACTTGGAAAAAATCAAATTGAACCGAATTAGTTAGATTCAATTTATGGTGCACTCTTTTTCAAAATCGAAAATCAAAGAATCAAATCGAAATTTGTTCGAATAGAAATTTGTTAAGATCGATCCAAATGCCCACCCCTAATTGTTGGTATGTTTATTATTTGATTAATTAATTATTTTTTTCAAAAAATATTAAATCAATTCTTGATTATTCAATTGTAAATTGTCAAAATTAAGTTTTTTTAAAAATCGCTTGTATATTTTGATTTATTAGAAAAAGTCATGAAGATTCACGATAATTTCAGGACCTCTCATTTGCCATGCATAAGATAATAATAAGTCAATAATTGTATATATGTAATTCGGGGTATCGAGGATTTGGTTCATCCAATTATTTTTTAAAAAGTATAACGTATTAATTTACTTGTGGCTTAATGTTAATAAATCAAATTAGTCTTTGTGAAATCATCTAAATGATTTCGATTTCTCTTTAATATTGATGTGGTTCGATTAATTTTTGATGATTTTGAAACTTTATATAAAGTTGCAAGTAAAAATAATAACATGATACTATGCATACTTGCAAGTGTTAGGTGAAAAATATTCTAGTCATTTTGGCTATTGAATAGACGATGAATTAGAGGAATATGTGAAAAATAATAAAAATAGAGATCGATTCATCTAGTTATTATTGTAAAACATTAAGCAAAGAAACGAAAAAAGATAATCATATCGAGTGAAAAGATATTAATCAATTCGAACTTGAAAACATAATACATCAAAAAATTGAGTATTCAATGACAAAAAAAAAATTACGAAATAAAAAAAAAGATACTCAATATATTATAGTTTTCTACTCAAGATCGATGATGTTAGAACTAATTTAGGTTTAGTGAAAGCGTAATAGATTTCCATCAATCTCAGATGGAGCTAAAGATTCACTACTTTTTGGCTTTGGGGTATGATGGAATAAAGCAAAATGGTTCTTTAAACTGTCTGTGCTTCTTTCAATTGTAAAGTAGCAGTTAATCAATGCAACTTTCGACGCTCATCATGGGTCATCTGGAAACAATCGCGCTATGTTTTTAAATATAGGGGTCAGACTGTGTACATCTGATCTTTTCTTATCCTGCAATGGGTGGAAACTTTTGAGGCATTAGGGTAATATTGTTGTTGTTGTTGAAAGCGGAATAGATTTGAGAATTAAAACTATGTGTATTATTCACCTATTAACTTGTAGTCGTTTTCATCACTACAAAGCAAAAAGATAAATCAATTTGATATGATTTAACATTTTTTTAACTTATTTGAAGAGAAATACCAAATAATTTTAAAACAATAAGTTGAATGCAATAAGGCTATAAAGTCTCTAGTATTTATTATTATTTGTTGAACCATATAATATTGATGTAAAATCAATCTAATAAATTAAAATATACATGGATAAAAACACTATTGCAAATAAAGCATACATATCCAACATGTTGCAAAAAAAAAATTATACAAAAGATCACAAAATAATCTTCAAGAGATAAAATAAAGCTTGGTGGAATCCAATAATCAATTAAAAGTTATAAATACTTGTTTTTGCTTTTTACCTACTTGGAAATGATTCCTCGGATCATTGACTAAACAAGATCGTAATACACTATAGAAAAATTATTAAAATATAAGCCACTATTTGTATTATGATAGTATTTAATATTTTAGGTGTCAAAAAAGAGATCACCAATTGCTATGGTTGGATTTGGAGTCCGGTTTAAGTAGATTAATAATTTTTCTAATTAATTCAATTTATTTTGATTTTCATTAATTTTGGATAGAGCCAAAGATTTATTATTTTTTAACTTTGGGGTATGATGGAATAAAGCAAAATGACTTTTTAAATTATCTGCGCTTTTTTCAATTATGAAGTACCAGTTAGTCAATCTAACTTTTGACGCTCATCATAGGTCATCTGGAAACAGTCGTGTTATGTTTTTAAACATAGGGGTCAGGTGACGTACATCCGACCTCCCTTTACCCCACAATGGACGGAGGTCTTAGAGGCATTGTAGTAATGTTATTATTGTAATTTAATTTATTTTGATTTATCTAAAAATTAAATTGATATAGAATTTAAATTGATCCATAAAAGAGACCTTGTAAAATTTTGTTTCTTTTCGTATGTTATTTATGGCTATTATTTTGTAGTTAAACATATTAAAAGTAAAATAGGCAAAAAATTAAAATTTGATAAAAGTTAGACGAGTTGGGTTTATAATTCATTATTTAATCCAACTCGTTCAGCCCATATATTCATTCTGTTTCATGTTACTTGGCCTCTGTATCAAAAGTATATGTTTCATTTTACCTGTTCATTTAGAAATTAAGAAGTTTATTATAATTTTCTTTTTTATCCTTTGTACATAAAGCAACAATCACTAAATTTGCAGACCTTATCACTACCTCATGAAGATAGAGAAGTTATTTTCAAAAAATCTTCGGCTCAAGTGTATCCGCTACAAGGAAAGAAGAAAACAATAGATATATAATAACAACTAAAATAGAGAGAAATGTCAATTTTACAAGAAAATAATAGAAGTAGCAAAATAATCAATGAACTACTACATACAACTATAATAACAAGATTAATTCAATGATAAACCTAAAAAAGGTCACAGGGCACGATAATATTCTACCCCCACTATTAT
>JAOTQJ010000011.1:20947808-20967050 GCA_025642045.1 Solanum sejunctum | reverse complement strand
GAATATTTGTATAATTTATTATACAATTTGATTTGCGTACAGTTTTTGTATAATCATACACAATATTTGTATAAATTACGCAAATTATACAAAAATTAAACTATAATTATACATAAAATATTTATCGTGAGCTATAATTAATTCAAAATATATACATATATTAACTAGTTAACTAATATATATTTATTTATTCACTTAATTTTTTCATTCTTTTTGATATATATAATGATTTGAGTTATCTCATCTGCATAGTTAAAAAAACATTAAAAGAAAACATAAAAGGAAAAGCACTTTTACTATTTTTTTCAAATTTTTTCTTCGACTTGACTTCTAGCAAAACGATATAAATATGTATTTAAAAAACAACCAATTAAATCTTCTCATAGAGGAAATTTAGTAAACATATCTTTGCAATAATTAAATTCTGTTTAACAATTACTATTTGCTTCCAAAAAATGACTATTTTCCTATTGAAATATCCTATTGAAAAATATGCTCTAATTATTCTCATAAATAATTTAATTAAATCAATAAAAAAAATTAATACTTTCACGTAGAAAAATTAAGAAGCTTTCCGATATTATATTTCAATAAGAATATCCCATTTTTTTTCTATTAATTTTATATTATAATTTGTAGTGTCAAATACGTCAAAGGCATGACTCTTTCTTTTTTTTTTTATTTATTTTTTTATTTTTAATAAAATATATAGTATGATATCTTTTTAAGGAAACATATATAAGAATGCAATAAATAGAAAGTTTGGTAAGTGGATTCATACATGTACCACTTGAGATTATTTGGATTTTTGTTTGATTATGTTATGTTGGTGTAATATAAATAAAATGAGAAAATAATAAAAATTAGAGTTCGAGCTGAGGCGTGAATATTTTACTTTTTATAATGAGATTTAAATTTACTATAATATAATCTATATTAATCTAGTTGTATAATTAATTCTTGATTTGCTCCCTTTTGGACACAGTAGCTTAATAACATCGAATACTTCTTTCTATATATAATTGCGTTCTTTTATATAGTTAATTAATTTGAAGACTTAGAATATTCTTTTTGTCTCGACTCAATCTCTCTTTTACTATAACATATTGCAATATTAAAATTTTCACACGGAACATATTTCATCTTCTTACCTAATACAAGAAAGGAAGATATACTATTATTTATACGTGAAGAAGTCTTCCATGAAATAAATGGGTGAAATGAAAGGTACTAATAATATGGACAGATAAATATGACAAATATGACATAAGTTAATAAAAAATAATAATAATCACATGAGTTACAAGAAATTAATAAACATCAGAGTTACGAGAACTAATAGTCATCTTTCTATCACAATATATTCTTGAATTCCGCTAACACATATATATACTTAATATTTTATTCTAATGATAAATGCATATATATATATTGTGTATCTTCTTATCAAATACTATAATTTAATTATGATAAGGATATACCACTATAAATTTATCTTAAGAAGATGATAGATTTATTAATCAAAGACATTTTCAAGTTTGATCAGTATGTCAAAGTGGATGGCATTTTGATTTTTTTAAAAATTAATAGTCAATTTGAGGTAAAAAAATTTTACTCAAATATTTATATCAAATCAATTAATATCTATAATGTGTTTGTTAATAAAATATTAATACTTACATATATAGTTAATCAAAATTTTTACCTGATATTTACTGTTTATATCAAATCAATATTTATACATGAACACTCTTAATAACATGCATATGAGCGCAAAATACGAAAAACTCTACCACACACAACTTGAACTCTTCCGTTCCTTACTCTCAATTTTTCTTGAGCTCGAGTTCTGATAATAAAACATTTTCACCAATAGCCAACACATTACAACAACAACAATATACTCAGTGAAATTCCACATACAAGTGAGGTCTAAGAAGGGTAGAATATACGCAAACCTTATTACTACCTCATAGAAATACAAAGACCATTTTTTGGGAACCCTCATCTCAAAATCCATAAGCGGGAAAAATTATATATGACAAAAAGGAAAAAGAACAAAACGAGAGACTAATAATGAAAAACACATGACAAGAGAGAAGAATCGTATTAATTATAAATTTGGACGAATTCACTAATTTTTTAAAAGAAAAATTATGAAAAATATATAAATATATAATTATGAATTCAATAACTAAAACGAACTATGAGTAAACCTAAATTTTTAAATTTAAAATCTTAATTTCATCTCTAACAATGTAATGATTTATTCTATGTTTAACAAAAGAAAATAACGAAAGGAGACAAAAACATTTGCGGCAATGTGTTACGTTTCCATTTCTCTTTTTTGAGGCAAATGAGGCATGCAATACGTGCTTGTTTCCCACTTTTTTACTTTTTTTTTTTGACTTTTCATTCAATGTTTGATATTCGTTTTGGACTTGATTAATTTGAATTCACGTAAAAGGTTCTTCATTAAAAGAAAAAAACATTCTTTACCAAGAGTTTCATACACATAATTCAAATTCAGAACTTCTAATTAAGTATAAATAAATAGTTATCACTCAGAGATCCATCTAAGAACAATAAAAGAGGGATATACCATCGAATCGAATGTTAGAGAAGTCTCAGTGACGTTTAAATATACCTTTGTGCTTTTCTAATTTTTTTTCACATTATCTCTCTTTTGCTAGACAATTTTCTCTTGTTGGAGTCTCACTCTACTCCCACCTGCTTTAAAATTTTGTCTTTGGAATTCCACGTTTCTCATCATAATTTTTTTTTCCCAATTTGCCTTTAACTTGCCACTCACATGTCTTCTCATAACACATCTTATCGTTTTCCTTTTTGTATTCCTAATTAAAATTAGTGGCCGAGTCATAAATTTAATTTATTTACGTAGCATAATGTTTTGAACGAAGAAATATCAATTGATTTTCCCTCACTAAACAAAGATGATTTTGTATGTCGTCTGGTTTTGCATTGAGGATAAGCAAAGCGAAAAAGGGATAAAAATCGTAAGAATTTGAATTCATACCATTATATGAGTGGCTCGCTGTTAAAAAAATAAGAAATTAGCAATAGATGAGAAGTCGAAGCTAGATAACAAAAATCTCATGAGCATCCTATTTAGTCACAAAATAGCGATTGATTATATAAAAAACCTAATTAGATAAGTGTTGAAACACAAAGTCCCACATTGGTGGTTAATAGGATGGGTGGTCTCCTTATAAGGTTTAGGCAATCCTCCTCCCTTTGAGCTAGCTTTTGGGGTGTGAGTTAGGCCTAAGACCTTCTTCAACATGGTATCAGAGCAGGGCCCGTTTCATTCAACGTTGAGCCTCGGAAAAAAATTGTCCACGCACCAGATGCTAAGCATTGGACGTGAGGGGGGTGTCTCCCTTTGAGTTAGCTTTTGGGGTGTGAATTAGGCCTACGACCTTCTTCAATAATAAGAACTACATATATTAACGACAAATTAGCAAGTGATTATCAATAAGCTTCATAGCTAATTTCATATTTCCTTCTCAGAGCAAAGGTACATGAAGAATGAGTTTTTGGTCCCTTTCGTTTAGTGATTAGGACACCATCTTATCATGTCGAAGACACAAATTCAATTCCCATAAAAAATAGATATTCATTCTCGACCACTTTCAGTTAATGTTCATTGTTGAGTGACCTTTCATCTGGTAGTTAGTTTTATTGTCATCTTACGTAATACATATAAAATTGAACTAAAATATGTACATAATTTTCCTCCCCACTAATTTTTTCAAATTGTTCTTCTTTTTGGTCAAACAAATAGTGCTCTCAACTTTTTGAAAAATTAAGATTGTATATAGAAATTAATTGCTTTTAGACATGTTTCGAACAATTATTGGTACAGTAAAAAATATTACGTTATCTTATTTTGCCCTTTTTGTAAAGAAGACATTTATAAAGTTGACAAGATTTAATTACAAAAAATTGGGAGAACATATTGAACAATCATTCACAAAAGTTATTATCATAATAAAGCTATATCTTTGCAACTTCAATGATATAATACATCAATTATTTAAGTTTTAAAGTATCATCATAAAGTTGAATAGATGTATGATTGGCTATAAAAATCGATTTAGATATTAGAAGATCATAAAAGATCTACTTAATTAGTTGCCCCATTAAAGAACGATGTAACTTATGAATCTTTTAGATTACAATATGAGTGTTAAATGAGTGAGTTGAACTGAATTTGAAAATGTCAAAATGCACTAAATTAATAAAATAAGTGAGTTATTAACTGTCACTTCAGCTAAAGTAGGTAGGGCTCATTAAATGAGTTAAAAATTGAGTCATAACCCAACCCATCGATTCTTTCTAAGTTTTAGATTCAAACTTTGATTTCTCGTAATCTGTTGGACTATCTACTAAAACATTTTTCTTATATTACGACTATACAAACGTATTAAATAAAAGAAAAAGTCTTTCTTAAAAAACAAACAAACAAGGTTTCTCTTAAGTTAAGATGACCTAAATGAAATAGGTCAAAATGAACCGAGTTAATAAATAGCAAATTATTAACTGCTAAAACCTAAGCGAGTTGGACAATTTATGATTTTACGACTGATATTACCACTCTAAGCTCACAATATAAAGATCCTTTCCGAGCAAACTCAAAATTTTATGGAAAAAAATAGTATATCACTATCTAATATTTTAAAAGTGATTACAAACATTAAATGACAATCTAATATTTTGTCTATAAAGTTAAACAAAGTTCACTTAAATGGCTAATTTCTTCAAGGCTATATTTGAACAACTTCTAAAAAAGGGCCAAAATTTAAATGGTAGCCTAAAATCTTAACTATCATTAGGCCTTTCTGAAAGGACATTATCCATACAGAAAAGCCCAATACTTCTTAATGGGCCAAATTTCTACGCCTAAAGCCCATTACACAGCTGACCTAGAAAAGCCTGTATATAAAAATGTCTTCCCTGTAACCCTAGTCCAGAGAGAGTGAGAGAGAGGGGCTCAGAGTGAAGATTCATCGCCTCCATTGAGTTCAATCGAAGATGAAGGTAGTATAATTAACCCTAAAAATCTTAGTTTCTATCAATGTTGTGGATTTGTTCAAATTTTTCTTCGTGAATTCACTTAACACAGTGATTTTGTTGTTTATTTTTGCAGTTCAACATTGCGAACCCGACAACTGGGTGCCAGAAGAAGCTCGAGATCGATGACGACCAGAAACTGTAAGGCATTCAGATTTGTTCTATGAAATGTTACAGGATTTGCTGTTTTCCTTGTATTTTTGTTATGCTTCATTGTCATTTTCAATTTAACATACTGATTTGAGACGTATGAAGAATTATAGTTTGGCTATTGATATCATTGTAGAGTCTACAGTTATGGAAGTGTGTGGGAAGGTGAATAATTTAGAGTTTTGAAATTAGGGATCTGTACGTTTAGGTTATTGGATATGGAAAAAAATTTTATGCTAGTAAGGTGGTTCGATATCTCTTATTCAGAGTGGCTGTTTTGATGAGTGTCTATACTGAAATGTTGGCAGGGTTAAATTTCGATATAATGTGGTTTCGAATGAACCTTTGTATGGAATAGTAATGCATGCACTAGCCATGGTTGAACAAGTAACAGCAACAATAAACACAGTGTAACATCCAATATAAGAGCTCCACCGAACAAATAATATAAGAGGCAATAGCAACAGAAAGAAGATTGGCAGATTCCCAGTCAAAACAGAGTGTAATAGCAATAGTTAAGGAAGTTAATGAAAATAATACTATAATTTACATTGATACTTGTGCATTTTGCTATTTGATTATCTCTCATTTCTTAGTAACAACTAATGCGTTTATTCAGCCTTTGACTGGCATTTCAAATTTCTCATAAAAAGTATGCTTTATTAGAGAAAATTAGAAATGGACAATTAGTTTTGTTTACATTTTCATCTGTAAAAAGGACTGGATGATTAGTTATTGTCTCTCTAGTATTTTTAATCTCATATGGCAATAAAACTAACCAAATACAGTAAATTAATTTAAATAGACAGTTTGGTTTTTGAAAATATCTTGTCCATTTTAAAACCTCCCATTTATAGATGTCGCAATAACAAATCATATTGTTCGGAGAATGCACTAACTATTATTCTCTAGTATTGTTTTCCAATTCTAGTCAATGAACCAATGTTTGAGCTCTTTTTCATGTTTGCCTTCTAAAAACTACTATTGGTAACATCTCAATTTTTTCCCTACTGTTGATAGAGACTACTGTCATACACATACATGCTAGTGTTTGGTTCACAAGTTCCCACCTGGATCTGTTATTATATACTACCTAACAAGCCCATTATAGTGTTCATTCCCATGTATATGATGATGTAGTGAGAAAATTGTGGATATTTATTTCTTGATACAAGATATTTACTCATTTCAGCACCTTACTCGATTGTACATCTGTTTTTGTATGTTGCCTAGTGTTATGCATAGCTGTCACTTTCAGATTTATTTGGCAGTCTCGATATTTCATTTACATTGAATGTTGAATTATTGTTAATTGACTAGTAAAATGTGCATATGGAAGTACTGTTGGTTAATGATTCTTTATTCTTGTTTTGCAGCCGGGCTTTCTTTGACAAGAGGATCTCTCAGGAGGTTAGCGGTGATTCTTTGGGAGAGGTATGTATCCGTCTACTTTGTGGCTTGGTGGTAATTTTGCTGTTCCATTCAAATTCATTCCCATAATGTACTAATGTCTCTCAATTGACAGGAGTTCAAGGGATACGTTTTCAAGATTATGGGAGGATGTGACAAGCAAGGTTTCCCAATGAAGCAGGGAGTGTTAACTCCAGGCCGCGTTCGTCTTCTGCTGCACAGAGGTATCTGTAATGAAGTGCTTTACATCAGATGTTTCTATTTAGTAGCATATCTAATTAGATGCACATTAAACAGGTACTCCTTGCTTCCGTGGTTATGGTAGGCGTAATGGCGAGCGAAGAAGGAAGTCTGTCCGTGGATGCATCGTCAGTCCTGATCTTTCAGTTCTGAATTTGGTTATTGTGAAGAAGGGTGAGAATGATCTGCCTGGACTGACAGACACTGAAAAACCAAGGATGAGAGGACCCAAAAGGGCTTCCAAGATTAGGAAGCTCTTCAACCTTGGAAAGGATGATGATGTCAGGAAGTATGTCAACACCTATCGCCGAAGATTCACAAACAAAAAAGGTTTGTTTTCTACCAATCCTTCTACTTGTGATTCCTTTTTATGTCGATCAGTGAGCTAAAGTTTGAAACTGTTGCCAATTTCATGCTTGAATGTTAACTGTGTTGGTATGGTGCAACAGGAAAAGAGGTAAGCAAGGCTCCTAAGATCCAGAGGCTGGTAACCCCATTGACTCTCCAGAGGAAGAGAGCAAGAATCGCCGACAAGAAGAAGAGAATTGCCAAGGCTAAGTCAGAAGCAGCTGAGTATCACAAGCTTTTAGCGACTAGGTTGAAGGAACAAAGAGAAAGGCGAAGCGAGAGTTTGGCTAAGAAGAGGTCTAGACTCTCTGCCGCTTCCAAGCCATCTATTGCTGCTTAATTTTGTGGGGAAGAAGTAATCGGTATCTGGATCTGGTCTTTTATAGCTATTGCTGAATGTTGCTTGTGGTAGCTTTTTAATTGTCCCGAGATGATGAGTTAAGTTAGTGTATCGTTTTACTATATGATCTTTCTGATCAAAGATTTTGGTGGTTTAGTACTTGCTGAATGAAATCATCCCAACTTTTGTTATTTTGTTTTTTCTCGTTTGGATGATTAATTTGGGTTTTTAACTTGTTTCTATGAAACCTTTTATTTTGCATACTACATTACATGAAGTAGCCAAGTATTGGAAACTACCTCTACCTCACAAAGGAAGGTAGGGATGCATTCTACTTTGATTCTACTCGTGGGATTATATTGGTATGTTGTCATTATACATGAATTGTAATGTTGGGACGATGAATACATTCGAGACTTCCCCACAAAAAGTTCTTTTTTAAGTAATATGCACGTCAAAACACAATCCTCGAGGGTTGGTCTTGATGGTTCATGATATAGTAAGTAGTATTGATTCGTACATGAGGGTGAGATTTACAACATGGTTCATGACCCCTTCATGTAGATATAAAATTGTAGTATTGATTCCTATGTGATGGTGAGGCTTACAGCAGCTCAAAAGGGAAGTACTTTTTCCTCTGGGGTAGAAAAATCATGATTGAGATAGCAAATCAAAAGCTATGGAAGTTGGATGTGGGTCTTTTATTAAAATAGAATGACTTTTCTTTTATCTTTTTATTTATCATTAATGGGGGAATCATTACGCATAGTATGCCCGACCAATATATTTTTTTGTTTTACGTCCCGTAACTCTTCCTCAGCCACTACGATCTCTTTTTTTGTAACCAAAAAATTCTCTAAGGACTCAACAATAAGAACAACATACATAGTGAAATCCCATAAATGGAGTCTAGGAAGGATAAAATATACACAAATCTTATCAAATGACTCAATGGTACACAATTCAAATACTAAGCTCTTATCTAGCAAAATCCGTACTAATAACCTGTGCCTAAATAATACATGTTTGGTAAAGTGTAAAGAATGAATTTCATATTATATGTTGTGATTTTCATATTCTAAAAAATTACCAATCTAGAGATTAAAAAACATCAAAATACATGTCTGAAATCATATGAATAACTTGCTGCCCTCAGCAACTGGACATATCTGACTAAACCAAACAACAACATACCCAGTATACTCTCACAAGTAGGATCTGAGGAGAGTAGCTCGAATGCAGCCTTACCCCTACCAAAATGAACACCGAAAATCGAACTAACAAAACACGAGGTTTGTAATGTTGGGAATGAAACTATGGAAAAATTGATCTTTCATTAATATACAGCATGGCTTTCTGCAGACGAAAGACATTAGCATTACCTATAATAAGGTACACAACATCAAGGATCCACATTGCTTCAGGTATTGGATAGGCAAGCGGGTGGCAAAATCGAGAGAGGAAGTATGAGCAAAACATTGACGTAAGTCATAACAGGAAACTGGTATCTTGACCGGAAGGTAACCAGTATGAGTTGCTTATGGGACAGCACTGATTCGCTTTCCTTCAGATCTGTTAACCTCCAGATACAGGTCGAGTTTTCTGCTGTAGCTATTGGTGTGGAGTACTTTGCAGAAGTGCTAAATTTACTGCCTGATGTCATCGGGGAGGATTCACCGGAAGTGATTTTCAGGACAGACCAAGTGCTGAATTATTAGTGGTAATGTCTCATGCCCAGATGACTGAAAAGAAAGGCGACAGACAGGGCAGCTAAAAGTGGCAAAGGCGTTAACAGGGCTACCGTTAGAAGTGCAGTTGCAGTCCTGCCAAACCACATGCTTGTAGTTGTTCATGGATGAGTAAGAGTTCCCTGAATTTGAAGGTAGAAACCATTATATGTTGGATTCTATACTATGTTGCTCGGACTCCACAAATTGTCATGTGCGTATCTGATACTGCAAAAATAGTGCATTTTTGAAGAATCCGACAAAGGTGAAACAACAAATTTGGAGAGTCCAAGCAACAGATTATATGAGATACTGAACTGAAAAATGAGTTTGCATTGCGTAGTCGAGGATAGTTAGTAGTTACTCTAAGGTGTTAGAATAAGAGCAGAAGGAAGAACACCATGGAAGTTACATATTTGAATCTTGGAAAACACCAACCTCACATGGTATGTAACCTCTCTATTTATGCTTCAAGGTTGGGGATGCTAGCCGCTACGCTACTGGCACAACCTGAATCAGTAACAACCTACAAAAATAATAAAATTATCACCACAAGCAACCTGCTACACCGATAAAAAAGAAATCATAATAGTAAGCAGCAGCATACCATACTACTTCCTAAATCTCAAAGTTACGTGACTCGTGTGTCTCTTTCACATCCTTCCCAGTTTACTTGCGCACTTTCACACAACAACATATCCAATGGAATCCCACAAGTGGGGTCTGCGGAGGGTAAAATGTACGCAGACCTTACCACTACCTCATACGAGATAGAGAGGATGATTGCGGAAGACACTCAGCTCAAAAATATCAGGCCCCAAAAGCAGATTCACTCACTTTCATCCAACAATAAAACCAATACGACCACATACTATCATATTAACGATGTAATCATCATCAACACTTGCTTCTAAATAAATTTCCATGCTCGACAAACTAGGTCATCTATAAGCAATACGTATGTCCTTGTCCTAAGCTACAATTATGGCTTTGGAGGTGTTGCCTCAAAATTACCCGTCCACTGAGCAACATGTATGGCCTTAGCCAGGAAGAACTATGAAAGGACCGATAAATATTTACAACAAGGTAACACTTGGATCAAAATTTGGAAGTCAGAAAGTCGAACAATAGAAATAGCTCAACTGCATGGGCAAAGCACACAACCTAGATACCCCCTTCCCTCCCCATAGAGAACAATAAAATCAAAAGCAATTTACGCCACCCACTGTAAGCACAAAGGAGAAGTGATATTTGGTCTTACCATCTTACCCCTATAAGCTCAATGGCAGACTGTCTGAAGTTCAGCTTGACACCAGTTCTGTTCACCACCAGGAGTAGGAGTATGGTTTCCTGAATCTCAGATGAGCTTCGACAGCTTTTGCCCAACTTCAAAAAAAAATATTATTAAACCAGTGTATCCTGATCCAGACCATCGAGGTCCAAAACAACGCTGTAGCCAAATACAGCTACAATGAAGGTCGTGACCATAGATTCAATTCAGATTGGACCAAATCTCCATAAATGTTCAATGACTGTTCTGACATGGAAAATGAACTAAAATGAAGTTCATAGAACAATCAAACACCTCATACTTGATGCAACATGGCACACATTTGTTGCCATTATACACGTCTCATAGAGGAATCCCTTTGGACACCAGGCAAAATGCAGATGCAAGGGACAGCCAAAAATACAGAAAGTCCTTTCATCTCCAACACATTTAAATGTTATTATTCACAAGTCTATTTTATACATGATACTGGCTGACACCATAAAAAGCACAGTTCATAGCTTGCATTAGCAAATACGAAATATCTCTTAACCTTCATACCCAACAGTCCCAAACAGGAACTCTTATATGATATCGCACACATTTTTCATGAAGACATCATTGCACAGATTAGATATGTTCGATCAGCATAATGGGCCACTTGACCAATAATACTTGACATTTTCTATCTTGACTTTTGATGTAAGACAAGCCAGAGCAACTGCAATCATAAATCAATAGATTACTCATTTTAAAATGGAAGGCAAATACTAATGAGTGTAGTTTCATTAACCATATTTTATTCACTAAGCATGACTATGTTGTATCTATAGGATCGAAATTATCTTAGACAACACCATAAACACAAATAGAAGAACACTAAAGAAGAGTAAAAACAAGAAATTGCATGTAGTGAAATATTTCAACAAGTAATCATTAGTCCATACCAAGGAAGATTAAATCAAGCAAGAAACAACAACAACATACCCAATGGAATCCCACAAGTGGGGTTTGGGGAGGGTAGAATGTACTCAGACCTTACCACTATCTCACGAGATAGAGGCTGTTTCCTGGGAACCATCGTCTCAAAAACCTATAAGCAGAATAAACTAAATATGGAATAAAGGGAAAACAAAAGAAAAGGAAACAGAAAGGACGACTAACAACAAAAAGTACATGATAGTGTGTAAATACGATAACACCAACATATATATACGATAATCACGCAAGAAAGCAAATTAAAAATTTGGTCTCTCAAAACCTATAGTATGCTTTGCTTGTATCCATAAGGTTCAACACAATGACATTTTCTCAGAGGTGGGAGTGGACAAAAGGACAAGCAGACTAACAGGAAAGATATCTCATCATGCACTATCAGCATGTGGAAGAAAGATGGAGAGGATGAAAATAAAATCACAAAGAAGCAACAGATGTTTACATAGAACCAATGAGTAACGACAATTTTCATTTAACTAGTTATATATTGATAAGCAGGAAGTTTGATACCAGGTGAGTAAACACAGTGAAGGGAGAAACTTACAGCGTCTCTATTAAAGAGAAATTATTGAAAGCCCAAGACTAAGAGAAATGCAGAAAACAGTAACAAACACTAACCATCTGTATCAAAGTGATCCGGTGCAGAAACTCAATCCTCCGAGGATGAAATATGAGAGGAGAAGAGGTGACATAAGTAAAGACAAATACGAATTGTCAAAAACGAGTCACAATAACAATAATAGAGAAGTTAATTGAATGCTAAGTTGTTCAGTACACAGCAAATTAAAGTTACTTTTTCCCTTGAACTGAATAAATAAATAAATTAGTCAGGGAAAATAGGTAACTGAGTCTTGCAATGCTGCAACAAGAAAAAATGTAAGCACAATAATAGAGGGAGTCGCATCAAAGGTAAATGCAGGAGGACAGTCAGTTATTGATCTAATATGAAATGCATCTAAAGTTTCACTGGCTCCATTTGCATTTTGTTTTCTGTAATTGCTCTATGAAGACATACTATACTATCAAACAGAGTCAATGGCATCTTATCTGCAAAACTGATGAGTGGTTATCCAAATGACCAAAGTAGTGCTAACATGATTGAAACGAAGATACAGCTAATAATCTTTCTGAAGTAAAAGTAGCAGGCAATAAAGTTTTTTCATTTGTTTCTAACAGGAAAAAGCTAGTTTCTTATTTATTTATCACAAGTTTCAGTTGAAATCCCGCAATCTTTTCTTCAACACATCCATTGATTTCTTACGAGCACTCTGCTTTGTGTTTCTGCTTGAAAGACTTCCGAAGAGTCCATCAGCTGAGTCCTTATACTTGTCACAGATAGTAGAAACTTTTTTATAATCTAGAGCATTGTAGTTCTTCTCCCTTATGACAGGATTCATGAAATTCTCTGGTTGACTGCTCAGGAGGAGGTCTATCAATTGTCTAACTTCTACCAAGCAACTTCGGAAGCTATCGTCCTTGTAAACTTCACTCAGTCCAGTACTGTGAAACCTCTCGTCAGCAAAAGACTCCAATGCTTTCAAATCATAGTTGATGCTCATTACTGCATTAGCAGTGAATCTCTTTATTGAGTCACTGAGAAAAGTTTCCACAATTGAATTGTTGATGTGCTCAAGAGCTCCAATCCCAACTTTATACAAAGCATCCAGAGGTAAAATTTGTTGAGCAGTAGACAAGAGGGTGTCGAGATATATAACCACCTCATTCATGCATTCGTTGCCTTGCTGTGGGGCCTCTTCTGCTGTCCACTTGACATTTTCTGTGAGCGACATGAATTCATCTAATTTCACATTTACTAAGCTTAATAATGCAATATAAGCAGCATCTCTTGAGGTTTTGAGGACAACCTTGGCTGTTAAACTGCCTTGAGGCCTTTCAACTAAACGGGCAGGAATGCCGCATTGTTGGGCTGCATGCTGAAGAAAGAAATCACAAGCTCTTTCTAAAACAGCTATATTTGCAGCAATTTGCATTGCCCGAGGCACACCAGTTGTGCCACTGTAAATAGTTTCAAGTAGGACTTCATTCAGTACATCAATCAAGAGCTTATCCAAGTACTTTTTGACAAAATCAAAAAAATTCATTTGGCTCCCATATGATAAGTAATTGACAGAATCTTTGATGAATGACTTAACGATGCGACAGCATTCAGGCACCATGGAAGAGAATGGAGCAATAAAAGGGAAAGCAGGCATTATATCAGAGGTTTGTAGATGGAACAATAGGACATTTGCCTGATAATCTGACTCCCTCTTCATTACCATCTGCTCAAATGCATCATTGGCGATTACAGCAGTTATTTGTTCCCTACACTCTGCCAAAAGAAGTTCATGATATTTTTCTCGACTACTATTTAGAGTCCCAAGAATTGCGCTCACTTCATAGCCATACTGTCTAAGGGTTGACCCAAGAAGAGTGACATAATCCTTGACCATGAGGAGATGACTGGCAGAATCCATGTGGGAGAATTGTTCTTCCAGGAGTGAAGTCACTTTACCTACAGCTGTTTCCCACATTGTCTCAACCTGATTAGGCAAGAGCAGCCCACCAGCAGTCCTTAATACTCGATCCTCAACAATGAAATAACCTGCAATCTGAGCCAAGAAGACTTGATGGGATTCAAGGAATGGTTGTGACAATGAAATCTGCAAATCTGAACTCAGCTGTAATAAGCGATTTTTGTAGTAATATTCACGAAACTGTTCTAGGATCCCCATACAGCTATGAATGTGGCATGCTCGATAAAGAGGTGTCAGGTCAAACTTTAAGACAGATTCTTCATTAATCTCTTCAACATCTAGGGTATAAGTGAAGTCTCCTAATCCCAAAGAACTTTGCTCCTCAGCTTTTCTTTGACGGGCTAGCATATCCTCATCCCTCTGACGAGCAGATGCAGCATATCCTATTGCAGTTTGCCCAATATCCTTTGCTGTACTCCTTATGTGAACTAGCCATTCATTAACTTCACTGGTTACTCTCTTCTCAATATGCAATTTAATCAGCGGTATTCTCTTCTCTAGCATAGTCTTGAGTGGCTTGATGGGAATGTTCTGCAAATAACTTTTCTCAATCAGATCAACAGCCTTGAGGGCGGGGTAAAACCGACCTTCAGAAACGTGGTTGTTACACTTTGCACAAAGTTCTAACACTTGGACACAGTTGCCTGTCATCTTAATTGCTTCTGTAATATTTTTCTTAATTGAAAAAGATTCAAGAAGCTCTTCAAGTTTTAAGAGAAGGACACTCCCGACATCCTGCAGCTTCAGATTATCGGTTTGCAGCTCAGCTTTTAACTCTTCTGCATCAACCAAGACTCCGCGCAACTCATCCACTGCGATAATAAATTCCTCATAGTGAAGCTTACAAAGCTCCTCTATTTCAACTTCTTTCTTTTTTACGACATTCTTAAGTTGCTGTAGAAGGGCATCAGGCTTTCCGCTTTCAAAAGCAAGCCTGACCATAGGACCTAGATCTTCCCCATTATTGATCATAGTCACAAGAACAGAATCTTCTGCTGTAGTTGTGTCCCCATTTTCTGTGGCCGTTCTCCTCCTCATTTTAGCAGTCATGGTTACTACCTTGCCCTGCATTTTGAAATTAAAGATATTTCAGTTAATGCGTGAACTAAGTTCACATACAGGGTTAACATAAGTACCCCTTCCGTCCACGTCTTTCCGCAAAGTGAAAGGGAAAAGGAATAAGAGGGGAAAAAAGAAAAGAAAAGGTACATCCATCCAAACAATAGCGAAGAAAATAATTCCAACATTTAAATCATCCATCCATTCCTCTCCCTTCCACCTTAAACACACCCAAAAGAAAAATGGGAGGGAGATAATTTGGCTTCATCCAAACTATTACATAGTTCCATGAACACCAGGAAATGTTCTTCTATTATATGTTCATACTGCACAACTACACAGTAGAATTCAAGTCCTTACTGATTTCACCAAACCACCAAAGCGGTGTCTCCAATAACACAACAAGAACACAAACAATCTCCACCAGAGTAAGAAGCTCAAAAAACACATCATTTGCAAAACAACTCGTACAAATCCACAGATACACAATTTTAAAGCAACCAAGATGTTAAAAGCATTTTCTTAAAAAGGCAGAGAAACGGACAGTAGCAAAGCGTTCAACATTGATGCAGAGTCAGATCATTTCAAACATTACGCAACGAAGGAAATACTAAACCCACCAAAATCATCAGATCACAAAGAATAAGCCAGGATACCTCAATTAGGTCTACACTAGAAACATCCCCCAATATAAAAATTGAACGAAAACCATACAAATAATAACCAACAAATAAAGAAATCAATGCTATAAGCAACAAACTTGTCTTCTTTATTTCCACCATTACAACAACAACAACAACCTATGTTGCTCGGACTCTTCCAAAATATCGATGGGTACGTGTCGGATCCTCCAAAAATAGTGTATTTTTGAAGGATCCAACATGGGTGTGGCAGTATTTTTGGAGAGTCAGAGCAACTTGGACAACAAAAACAACCAAAAAAACTATGTAATCTCACAAGTTGGGTTTGGGGAATTTAGTGTATACGCAAACCTTACCTCTACCTCATGAAGATAATATCAACCATTAACCAAGCAAATAATAGATACACCAAAATCATCAAATTTCAAGAAAACAACCCAAAATTTGAACATAACAAGCTCATCTCATACACAAATCAGAGATAGAACAAACAAGAAAATAAGCTACAACTCCATTAACAAAAGAACCAAATAAAGTTTACAACTTTAATGTAAAATTGAGCAAAACAAACACTAGAACACACCTAGATCACCATACCATAAACAATACACAAAAAAGACCCAAATGGGTCTACATTACAAACCATGCCCATGATAGAAAAACATAAAAATCAGATAAAAATGAAGCTAAAATGAAATAAAGATTCAGTTACTTACCCAAAAGAACTAATTTCAGAAAGTTTTATGCCTCCCCTTTTCTTTTCTTGATATAAAAATCGAATCTTGGCTAGATTTTCTACCTTGTGATTTCCTTCAGTGGCATTTTGGCCGACCTACACAATGCTTTCTCTCTGTTTTCTCAGATGTTCTTTAGGTTTGATGATTTGAGAATAATAAAAATAAAGAAAAAAATATTTTATTTTATTATATTACTATATATTTATTTTTTTAAAATTATTTTTTGTGTTTTATTATTTGAATCAAAAAAGGGTGAAGCTATATATCAATGTCGGAACAAACATTCAACTCCCTTTGAAGGCAAGTCCCTGCACATGTTTAGGTGATACATTTAGTATAATGATTCGGTTTGGTCGTGAACAAGTTATCCAGAAAATATTAATATAAAAATTATTATATAATTTTAATATCGATAGGATTATAATTATAAAGATTAAAACTATATAAATTATATTTTTATTAAATATATATTATTATTATATAAAAAACAATATATGATGCATAATTAAAAATATAATATAAATTATGATGAAATGATATTATTGTCATTGCGATGCTCAAGAAATAAGTCATTTGAGATGCTAATTAAACTTCAATTGAATATTTTACACAAATATCACCTGTAAAATGAATAAAAAAAATTTAAAGTAGTCATTTATTTTAGTTAAATAAAACTATTATGTACTATATGAAGGTAATATTTAGCATTTTAGTAGATTTAATTCGTGTATAGTCAATATCTTTTATCCTATTATATAAATAAAGTACATAACATATCATGTAATTTATTTATACTAGACATTGGTCCCGCGCAATATTTATTGTTTTTATGTGTCAAGTTATATGATATATATAGAATTTAAAAAATTAATTAAATTTTAATATAATTTTTAAATAATTTAAATTATTAATTATTATGAATTATAATATCTTTTTTACATAATTTTTAAATAACATATGTTATTCCTCTTATCCCAATTTATATGCATCGATAAAATTTGGGAAATCATTTTTTTTATGTACTTTAGTTTTTAAAATTTTAAATTTTTATGATATATATTACATTTACATAATTTTTACATAATATATATTATCCATCTATCATTATTTATGCATTCGTCCGTTAATTAAATTTTTTATATATTTTTTAAATATTTTAAATTATTAATTTTTATAATTTATAAAATTTTTCATAAATAAATATACTATTTTTAATTATTTAGATTTGTGATAATTTTTACGTAAAAAATTTAAAGTCAAATATGATGAATTACAGTATTTTTTATACTTTTATTAACATGTTTTAAAAACTTTTTAATTTATCAATTATCATTATTACCTTATTAATGGTATTTATACTTAGAACATGTTTAGATTAAATTATTGAGTTTTAATGGAGGGATGATCACAAGGTTGACATAAATGTCTCATTTGGGCGTAGAAATTGTGGAAAATTATGAAAGATGCCAAGGAACCCTCTTCTTCAGACAGTAATTTCCCTACTGAATTTAAGAGTTCACAACAAATGGATTGGGTAAATGCCATTTTTTTCCCCCTAATCTTCCCTTTCCTTTTATGCCTCAGTAGTAATCTGCAGTTGTAAATTTTGAAGATGGGTATAAATTGCATTTGTAAATTTTGAATCTTTACAACTTGGGTACTGTTTAAATCAGCTTAGGATTCAAGTTCTTGCTTCAGTAGTAAGTTTTGTACAAGTAAAGTTTGAATCTTTACATGTTGGGAACAATTGAAGATGTAAAGGTTTTTGACTCTGTTATAGTTTTAGCCTTGGAAACATGTGCAAGGTAAGGCTGTGATAGACCTTCTGGTTAGGATGCATAGTGGAAGTTTTAGTGCATTGGGCTTGTTCTTTTGCACCTAAAGTTTGACTCTTTACCAGTTGGGTGCTTTGTGACAGCTTAGGATTCAAGATTCTCTAATGGGGCAATTGAAGATGTAAATTTTTTTGACTTTGTACAGTTTTAGCCTTGGAAACAGAATGCAAGGTAAAACTATGTATGATAGACCCTAATGGTCGGGAACTTTTCCGAACCATGTGCATTAGTGCATTGGGCTTGTCCTTTTGCAAGTAAAGTTTGACTCTTTACAAGTTGGATGCTTTGTGACTCAGCTTAGGATTCAAGATTCTTTAATGAGGCAACTGATTAATGAGGATGTAAGGTTTTTTTTACTTCAGTAGTACTTTTTGTTCATGTGAAGTTTGAACTTTTACAAGCTGGGTGCTGTTTTAATATGCTTTTCCATATCTAGTATCTTCTGCTTATGGGGCTTGATTTTTTTGAGATGAGGATTTTCCGAAAATAGCCTCTCTATCTCTATTAGGTAGTGGTAAGGTTTGCATACATTCTACCCTCCCCAAACCCCACTTATGGGATTCCACTGGGTATATTATTGTTTGTGTTGTTGGTGCTGTTTTAATATGTTCAGTGTTCAAGAATCTCGAATGGGGGAACTGATTACTGAAGCTGTAAAGTTTTTCGCTTCTAATTTTGAATCTTTACAAGTTGGGTGTTATTTTAATTAGCTCAGGGTTCAAGATTCTCTAAAGGGAAAACTGATTACTGAAGATGACTTCAAATGGAGATTACCCTCAACAGAAAAAGAAGGAAGCCGTGAAATACTCAGATATGTTGGTGGGGTTGACTTAAGCTTCTCAAAAGACGATTCATCGA
>JAOTQJ010000011.1:20902625-20913162 GCA_025642045.1 Solanum sejunctum | reverse complement strand
TGGAGAACGGAGAGGTTTGTGAAAATCGTGGGCGATCTTAATATAGATCGGGCTTGGAGTTTGAGTATAATTACGGGGGAATGCCATTAATTGTTACATGGTGCAATGTTAACTTATTAAACATCGTGGCGGATTCAAAATTTAATGACACATGGAGAATGAAAGAGGTTGATGAAAATTATGACCAATCTTACTGTAATTTAGGCTTGGAGTTTAGGTATAATTACGAGGAAATATCATTAGTTGTTAATCTGTGGATGCTCATCTGAAAATATAATTTAGGCTTGAAACTTGGTTATAATTACGCGAAAATGCCATTAGTTGTTAATCTATGAATTTTCATTAGTTATTAATTTGTGGGTGCTCATCTGACAATGTAATTCAAGCTTGGAGTTTGGATATAATTACGAAAAAATACCATTAGTTGTTAATCTACGGATGCTCATCTGACAAGTGCATTTTAAGTTAAAATATTGGTTATTAATCTATGAGTGCTCATTTGGCAATTTAATTTAGGCTTAGAGTTTGGGTATAATTACGGGGCAATGCCATTAGTCGTTAAACTGTGGATGCTCATTTGGTAAGTGTATTTTAAGTTAAAAAAGTTGATGCTACCAGTGGGATTTAATCCCGTATCAACAAACTTGCTTTGAGCCTTGAAAGGACAACGAGAACCAAAGCACCCATGAGATTTCTTGTTCACTGGATGCTTATCTTTATATTTATATAATTTTTGTATTTTTTCTATATAGATACATAAAAAAATTTCGAGGTCAATAGGTGCTCGAGCGTCTGGCACGCACAACGTAGATCTGCCCCTGATCGAGCATATGATAATTTTAGATACGACTGAACATAAATATCAAAAAAAATTAAATCGAAACAAACTAATACAGTTCTTCAAATTTGGTTCTTCCATTCTTTTATTCAATGTCGGTATTTTTTTTTCAAAAGTTTGATCCGTTGATTTGGTGTTCTTGTAAGGGTCTCAAATATTGAGATATTATTTTTCAGGAGGAATCCATGCATATTTTTATCGATTTATGTCATTTAAAGAAACTCGTCTTCGTGATTATTTTTCACGAGCAATAGTTAGAAACACAAGTTCTTGACAAAGATAAATATAAATTTTAAAACACAATAAGTATTTCAAGGAAGAGACATCATTATTTAACATGATTTTAAGTTTTAAAATGTCTTATACTTTGATTTTATCCTCATTTTATTTTTCATCAGTTCGCATCAAAAATTATTTTAAGAACATTAGATCAAATCGAACCAATGTCGAAAAAATCAAATCAAATTGAATTGGTTCAATTCGATATTTAGTGCATATTTTTTTCAAAATAAAAAATCAAACTGAAGTTTGATAAAACCGAATCAAAGAATAAAATATTTTACTTACATAGTTTCTTATCATTCAATTTTTTTTATTTTTTGTTAAGATGAGGGTTTCGTCGAAATAGACTCTCTACATCTATGAGGGAATGGTAAGGTCTGCATATATTCTATCTTCCTCAAACCATACTTGTGAGATTCCACTAAGTATGTTATGATTGTTATTGTTATTTTGTATTTGTTGTTTTTTGTAACTCGATATTTTATTGTTATATTATTATTATGTTGTATTTTAATTTTATGGTCTTAAAAATTTGTTGTTCCTTGTACTTTCGCTATTTTCTATTTTGAAATTATTCTTTATTGCCTTCTTGATTCGAGAATCAATCGTATCGATACTTCTGAAATAAAAATAAGATTTACGTACATATTATTTTTCTCGGGAAATATTGCTTTGTTGTTGCCACCTGTAATTTTGGATGTAAATAAAATTGTACAGTAAATGCACGTGGGCATGAAGTAAAGCTTATGATGTTCAATTATAGTTACTGGTCGTTGCAGTAAAAAGTGCAACAATATCAATCAAAGGTAAACAACTGGATTTTCTAAATCTAAAATTAAATATAAAATTTAAAAAGATATATTTTTTCTTATAATATTCCAAAATTGTCTTTAAAAAGAATACATTTGTATAGATTTTTTTTTCAAATAAATGAGATCTAATATAAATAATATGTTAATAATGTTGTTAAATAATAATTAAATAAGAAAATGTATCCATTTTTTGAGACCAACTAAAATAAATGAATCATGTATATTAAAATTTAAAAAATAATATTTATTTCATCTATTTTTATTTATTCAGTATTAATATATGTAATAAATAAGATGATTTCTTGATTTTTTTTATTATACTGATCACTCTTTTTTTTTTTAAAAAAAAAACAAGGTTGAACATATAGAAACGTTAACAATATAAAATTATGACTCAATATTAACTAAACAATGAATTAAAAAAATGATTCAAATTTCATGATAAAAATAACGAACAAGGCATGCAAGTTGCAATCTTAACATCAGTGTTGTAGCCAATATTTTAATTACGAAGGTTCAAAATTTGAAAAAATAAACGCACGAACTAGTTGAAGGGGGGTCGATATATATTATATACATAAAAAATTATTTTAACCTTGTATAAATAATATAATTTTTCACCAAACGAGATTCGAATAAAACCCTTCAATATATGCTAGCTCCTCCCCTGCTTGACACCCTACTAAATGCTGATCCATTTCATCAACGTGAATTATGATGCAATGATAGAATTACTATGTATTTTATTAAAAATTTCATATGCGAGTTTTGAATATTGAAATATTCTATTGAAAGTGTTATTTCCTAATAAATTTTGGAATACACAATTCTATTTAATTAGGATTCAATATAAATATCGAGTGAGAATTACTCTTTTATTGTTGCTTTTAAAGAGTCCTAATCCATCTCCAATATCACAAAAAGCTGCTCCATGCAGCTGCAACGACCTAAGGGAGCATCTTTTATTTTGTATACAAAAAGTGAAGAAAAATGCAAGAATGACCATGCCATGAATTTGTCCATCAATCTCGGATGAAGTTGAAAATTTACTATTTTTTAGCTTTAGGGTATAATGGAATAAAATAAAATAGTTCTTTAAATTGTCTGCGATTCTTTCAATTGTGAAGTAGTAGTTAGTCAATGCAAATTTCGACGCTCACTATGGATCATCTTGAAATAGTCGCGCTATATTTTTAAACATAGAAATCAAGCTGAGTATATCCGATCCCTCCTTACCCCGTAATGGACGAAAGCCTTTGAGTCATAAGGATAATGTTGTTGTTGTTGTTTACCATGCCATGAATTGGTCTTATAGTATTTTAAATTGTTATCTTTAATTATATGTCTTTTTTAATAAGATTCTTCATTTTTATGTATGCGGGGTTATTACACATATTTCCCTCAGGATAGTTATAAGCATAAACTGATTTAATAAATTACGTAGAGTGATTACAGAAACTATTCGTAAGCTTGTTCATACGTGCGAAAGTTGAAGCTTTTTGAGAATGGAGAATCCCGGACGGTCGTGGAGGCCTGAAAACAAGAATCACAAAGAGTGAAGGATCTCAATTTTTTTATTTTTATATTTGAATTATCAATTGTGTGAGTTTTGATTTTGTGGTGTAGTATATTAATAGAGGTAGTCGTATCATTATATTTTGTCTTGTTATTGTCCCTTATTTATTTTGTTACTCTATTGTCTTTCTAAATTATCATTTGTTGTCCATTTTAGCCGTTGTTTTATATCTAGTTTTTTCTAATTTTGAGGATAATATTTTTAAAATGAGGGTCTTTTGGAAACAACCTTTCCATCTCTATGAGCTAGATAATGATAATGTTTGCATACATTTTATCATTCTCAGATTTCACTAGGTATGTTGTTATTGTGATTGTGTGAGTTTTCTGTTTGAATTATTATGAAAATGTTTATCAAAATATATCTGCATTATCGGTTTGCTCACTATTCTTACCTAAATATTACCATTATTCACGTATGAAAAGTGAACAATTAATAATCATATGTGTTTTAACAAATATTTGATGATAATTTAATTAGGAAACTTACACACACTTGATAATTCAAAAAAGAAAATATCTCCCTGATATCGAATATGTTTTATAAACTTTTACTATTATAATTAAATTAAAATCAAATAAATAAATTAAAATGGATAAAGCATCATCCATAGTACTCCACATCAAGTAATTAACTTTTTGAAAATACAACAAAAGTGAAATGTAGTAATACTTTTTGATGATGATTTTTATGAAATTAATTTCCTGACCACATATATGTTTCAATCTTATCCCATTGGTTCTAAAGTGGTCCAAATTAGTTTGTTTTGTGGCATGCATGAATCTTGAGGTTTATTGAAGGACACTTTTTTTGCCCATGATATTGAAATTACACAAGAGATTTGGTTATGTATTTCATTATAAAAATAGGGATAAATTATGTGATTAGGTAAATATATGGTATGTATTTATATTATATCATAATAATTTGAAGAAAAAAAATTATAATTTATAATTTATAACTATAGTTAAAATTTTGTTGTTATTTTTTCTCTCATCTCTCCTCTCTTCCTGTAATTTCTTATCAAATATACAAATATATACATATATCAGCTCCATATATATAACTATCTGAAAAATATACATATTCAATTCGATAGATGTATATATAGAATTTGTCTTTCTCCACTCTCTGCTCTCTCTCGCTTGCCTCTCTTCTTCCTCTTCTAATCTCGTTTGCCAGATATACAGATACATATGTATATTAGTTACACATATATAATTATTTGACAGATATACACATACAATTTGACAAATATACATATATAATTTGTCTCTCTCCACTCTTTGTCCTCTCTCACTCACCTATCTCCTCCCTCTTTCGTTTTCGCTCGCCCTTCTTCTATAATATATAGCTATAAATGATAATTTTAACAAACTATAACTATTTTTGACATTTAAATTAAAAGTATCCATAAAAGATATTTTCTTCCAAAAGAAATAACAATTCATGTTATCCATAGTTTGTTATTCCTATTGGACCACTTATCAAAACCAAGACCCTTTTTTCTTTCTTCTTTTTTATTACCCATCATTTTCTCCACATGTATAAAGCATGGATAACGTATAACTCAACTTTGGAATATATAATCTAAAAATTTAAAGAAAATTGAGAATTTAATCTATTATTTTTGTTTCTATTAAACATAGATCTTTGGGCTTAACTTAGGATAACTAAAACATCGCCCCTAAAAATAGATTTTGTAATGCATAAATTTAAATTTAGTTAAATTTTAACATGCTTATTAAATATCGAATAATTTTTTTTTATTTTCTATTAATTTCAGATGGGGCTAAAATTTACTATTTTTTAGCTTCGGGGTATGATGGAATAAAGCAAAATGACTCTTTAAACTGTCTGCGTTTCTTTCAATTGTAAAATAACAGTTAGTCACTGCAACTTTCGACGCTCATCATGGGTCATCCGGAAATAGTTACGCTATATTTTTAAAAATAGGGATCAAGCTGCGTATATCCAACCTTCCTTTACCCTGCAATGGGTAGAAGCCTTTGTGACATTGAGATAATTTTGTTATTATTGAATAAAAAAAATTCCTAACATGTGCCAATACCATAAGGATGTTTGGTTCCAACTTTTTCGATTCAATTATTATTTGTTTTTGACTAAGCTTATAATCTATTTTGAGCCAAGCTTGCATGAGTATCTCCAAAAGGCTTTATATCATAAAAGATGCTTCGTTCCAACTTTTTAATATTTAGTTAGTCAAAATATTCTCTATAGATTTTTTTAATAAGGTTTTCTTTTTAAAAAAAAATGATTCCTCCATTGAAAGTAGCAAAAACGATTTTTATTAGTAATATTCTAAGTTTATTATCTCCTGCCAATCTATACCCATTGACGTCCCCGCCAACCTTTCCCCCACTTCCTATCCTATCTCACTTTCATAGTATTTTTCTAAATTAATATTAAAAAATATTTTTAATTTTTTAAAAAATTTATTTAATTATCAAATACTAAAAAATAAATTTTAGAAATTATCTATTATTTATTTTTTCATGAATTTCACATCTTAATTGAAAAATAGTTATTGTTTTTTCTATCTGAACGATGGTGCTATATATATCAAGTAAAAAAAAAATAATTGATAGTTTAAACTATATTTTAATACATGATAGAATCAAAAAGTTTCAGTATAAGGATTCAAAATATATGAAGAATAAGTCGGGAGGGGGCGGGGATGAGGGTATATAATTATTTTACTTATATACAAGGCAATAGTCGAAGAGTTTTCAATTGTCCTGTCTATTTCAACTACTAGAGGGTAAGCAACTGGTCAAAGAGTTTTCAATTGTCCTATCTGTGTCAGCTACTAGAGGTAGATAGCTGGTTGTTGACGTATATGCTTTTATATATATATATATATATTGACCGTATATCCATAATGTAATTTTTCTATAAAGATGAACTCTCTTAACTCTAGCTAGCTCTTTCCCACCTCTAAATAGTGATAGTACAGATAGAAAAACAACTAGTAGTTAGGATATGCAAGTCGGAAAAGAAAAATAGCAATTCCTAGTCCGAATCCTGGACCTGGTTCATGCTTGAAAGTAGTAGTTCTGCTTCCAATTTCGTACATAAAATTATGTATATGAGATAGATCTCAAGGAAGAAGTCCCGGACGAGAAGTGATCGAAGCATCGGTGAAATGAATCTATTCTCCAAAACACCAAGACGTTAGACCATACAAGGCTCTTTTGCACAGGAATAGCGTAAAAGGAAATCACAGGATAGAAATATTGTTTGTTCAAAATTGATTCAGATAGCGCGAAGCCACAGAAAAATTCACCTTATTCATGCTCTTACTTTAAATATATTTTTGATATTATATAAATATAAATATTAAAAAAAAGTGACCATAGAGTACAAGTGGTTTGTTAACTAGATCTACTCATTATAAATTAAGACCTTCCACCTTGAAGAAAGTTTTATTTCTTTTTTGTTCCTTCTAAATTCTATTCTCTCTCTCTTTCTAGCAATGGGAAGAACTCCATGTTGTTCTAAAGTGGGCATGGAAAAAGGTGCATGGACTGCAGAAGAAGACATATTGCTCACCAATTACATTCACCTACATGGTGAAGGTAATTGGAGATCTTTGCCAATGAATGCTGGTAATAATTAATATTTGTATGTTCGTTCGACGATGAGAGCTTAAATAAACTAACAGTCGATCTTAACTTGTTTGGTACTGACATGCAGATATTATTGTTGTTATAGTAAATATAAATAGTATAGTAAGTACTTGGAATTGTTGAAGAAGGTTTTAGGCTTAACTCACACCCTAAAAGCTAGTTCAAAGGGAAGAGGATTGCCTAAACCTTATAAGGAGATCACACATTCTATTAACCACCAATGTGGAACTTTGTGTCTCAACACCCCCTCATGTTCAGTACTTAGCATCTGGTGCGTGGACAATTTTTCGGAGGCTCAACATTGGGTGAGATGGGCCCTGCTCTGATACCATGAAGAAGGTCCTAGGCCTAACTCACACCCTAAAAGCTAGCTCAAATAGAAGAGGATTACCCAAACCTTATAACGAGATCACCTCATCCAATTAATCACTAATGTGGGATTTTGTGTCTCAACATGAATGTTTTTAGTGTATCAATTTTAGTTATTCATGATGTATTTGTGTTTTTTGATGACTTCTTTCTTTTTTTATGGTTAGGGCTTCTTAGATGTGTTAAGAGTTGCAGACTAAGATGGGTGAACTATCTTCGACCAAGTATTAGAGGCAGATCTAGAATAGGTTCAATAGATTTAATTAAATAACATTTCTTTTGTTCAAACTATATATATCATTTTTTATTTATATATGTATAATGGCAGAGCTAAATGTAGGATAGAGGAATTTAATAAAATTCCCATTATTGAAAAGTTATAATGGCCGGTGACATTATTAGAGCAATTTCTATTGAGATGTTACATGTGATAAGTCATGTTCGTTCAATATAATCATATTGCTTCTAAATGCTGAATTTGTGTATGCCAGGTATTAAGCGAGGAAATTTTAGTCCAGAGGAAGATAATCTTATCATCCGTCTTTATTCACTCCTTGATGGTCGATGGTCTCTAATAGCTGAAAGATTGTCAGGAAGAACTGATAACGAGATTAAGAATCATTGGCATACCAATCTCTTGAAGAAACTTAGGGCATTAGGAATCGAACCAAAATCTAAAAAATCCAATGCAAAACGAACTACTCAACCCGTTACTACAAAGAAAAGTAGACAAAACAAAGAAGAGAAACGGCGAAAAGTAGACAAAACAAAGAAGAGAAACGGCGAAGACAAGGTAAAAAGTCAAGAAAGACAGATTACCTATTATAACGGGAGATTAAAAAGCGCGAGAGCCATATAAAAAAAGATGAAATAGTTGAGAAGATTCAAGTGCATATTCCAAAACAAATAAGGCTTATATATTCATATTTTTCTTCGATCCAAAGTAATTACCAAAAAAATAGTTTGAGATTAATAAGTTTTGAGAAATTTATGAAAAATTTCAATTGTTTGATGAATTGTTGAATGAATGTGATAACAATATTTCTAGTGATTGCATAGAGGCAAATATGCTAAAAGGAGGTTTACAAAGAATATTTTCAACTTCTTTATGAAATTTGAGATATAATTCCTCAAAAAATTAATAAAATGTTTGATGTTAATTATTGTTCTAATTGGATTTACTGGTTTTTTGGTTTGGAGAAAAATAGTTTTGAATATTTTCCTTTTGAGTTTTAGTGATCAGTATTTGATGTTCGATTAGATTCAAATTTATATCAAGAAGTTTCTCTGATTAAAAATAAAGGAGTATATTTATCAATTAACCATCATGTTTATGGAACCGACTCCCCTGAACCATCCTCATCACTTTGGTATTTTAAAATTGCTAATATTTACTCAGGAAATTTTGAAATTGAGATAAGTCTAAATATCTTATATTTATATGGTATCAAAATTAAATTTATTTCTATTTAGATTTTCAATTCACACTTCAGTTAGTGTTGAAGAAGGTATTAGGCCTAATTCACACCCCAAAAAAGCTAGCTTCAAGGGAGGAGGATTGTCTAAATAAGGAGATCACCCATTCCATTAACCACCAATGTAGGACTTTGTGTCTCAACACAATATTGGGTGAGACGGCCCTGCTCTGATATCATATTGAATGGATCCTGCTCTGATACCATGTTGAGGAAGGTCTTAGGCCTAACTCACACCCCAAATGCTAGCTCAAAGGGAGGAGGATTGTCTAAATCTTATAAGGAGACCACCATTTAAAGGAAGGAGAATTGTCTAAACCTTATAAGGAGACCACCGATCTCATTAACCACCAATGTGATACTTTGTATCTCAACGGTCAGATATAAATATAAAAAGAATACTACAGTAAATTCAAGAAATTTCTCTAATTTAAAATAAAGAAGTATGTTTTATCAACTAATCCCAATTATTATCGATAGTTTGAATGTGAAATAGAACAACATTTTTGATATTTTCGAATTGATGACATTTACTCAGAAACTTTTAAAATTATGGTAAGTCCATATATCATATCTTTATACATATTAAAGTTAGATTCATCTCCATTTAAATATTTGATTCACGCTATAATTAAATATGAATATAAAAAGATCGTTAGAATGAATTAAAGTACGACGTAAACAGAATAATTAAATAATATGAATAAAAAATGACACACTTCTCGATGAAATTTTATATAGTAAAGTTGCAGACAATATCCCAGGTCCTTAGATTCACCAAATACACCTTTTCCTAAAATAAACTTTTTCTTATTCTCTTAATTCTTTTATAAATGGAACAAAGATTTGAAATTTTTTTCTGTTATGTTAATTTTAAGAACGCAATTCTATTCTATTTTCGAACCTCCATTAAGTTTTACCTTGCTTGTATTTTTTCGAAGTTATTAGTATGAATCAATGCATTTATTTTATTTTAGCAATTTTTGTTAGAATATTTAAGATCTGTAACTTCTTATTTGAAGAGGAAGAAAGAAGAAGAAGATGAATATTAACTCGGTTTTAGAGAGAAGACAGACAAATAATTGTTAGAGAGAGAGATTTTTTTGTGGTAACACCCAATTAATTAATTGGGTACCCTCCATGGCAACATTGTATATATATTAATGATATCCGAATATTTATAATTACACAGAATATAAATATACACGGAGAATAAACAGTAGCACCTAAAATTTGAGTTGGGGATGGCCTTCGGAGGGGGTGCTCCCGCCCCCCCACACCCCGACAACCTCACCATGAAAGTTAAACTATGACAGATGTTAGATATATTATCATACTCCACTACCTAATAATTTATCTAAAGATTTCCTTGTCAAGAGCTCACATAGGTGAATAGTGAGCGAAAGAATGAAAAGAATCTGACTAAATGATATGATTTAATTATGTATTTATATTTTATATTATTAAAGTGTATAAAATTTAAACTCATATATAATATTATATATGTATACACATTGTTAGTTTAGTAAGTCACA
>JAOTQJ010000011.1:20890964-20902525 GCA_025642045.1 Solanum sejunctum | reverse complement strand
TATTATTAAAGTGTATAAAATTTAAACTCATATATAATATTATATATGTATACACATTGTTAGTTTAGTAAGTCACACCATGAATTAAATAGAAAAATTCTATCAACTTGTATTTAGTTTTTTCCTAGTAACTTGAAATGTACAAATTTTGTATTATTTTATGGACATTATATAATATGAAATATTTTCCATCAATCTCGAATGAAATTAAAGATTCAATATTTTTTGATTTTAGGTATAATAGAATAAAACAAAATAATTTTTTTAACTATTGCATTTCTTTCAATTATGAAGTAGTAGTTAGTCAATGCAACTTTCGACGCTCATTATGAGTCATCCAGAAACAGTTGCACTATATTTTTAAATATAGGGATCAGACTACGTACATCCGATTCCCTCTTACTCCATAATGGACGGAAGCCTTTGAGACATTGAGGTAATATTGTTATTGTATATCATTTGAAATATGGAGATTATGATAAAATTTTACAATATTAATTTGTCATGTTGTCTTAATCAGCTTTTTAGTTTTCACTTTTGGCCTGGAGATTTAAAGAACATTTAAACAAGGAAAATGAAATAAACATACCTCTTAATTTTGTAATTTAAAATAAATATATTAAATATTCATTAAAAAAATAGTATACATATATTTTTATTGTTAAATAAATGGTGCATATATACTTTTATTGTAAAAATATCTAATTTGCTAAATTGAAAAAAATTATAATACTGATCTTTTACTTATAAAAATATCGTGACTTTAAAAACTATCTCACCTTATTTAGTCCTTTAGACCCAACCCAAATGAAAAAAAAAATCAATTCATCTTCTACTCAGTCATAATATGAGTTTAGATCGGATCTGAATAGAAATGAAACGAATTTTCTTTGATCGATTGAATTTGAGTGGGTAAAAGAAAAGAATTAGGTAATTTTTTTTAATTCACATGGCATTTATGAAATTTGAAAATCAATTTTAGATTAGTTTATTTTAGTTTACTCTTTTGATAAAAAGGGTAAATATCTCATTTATTAGACGACGAAAGTATATGTGCACCATTTGTTAGTCAGTAAAGGTATATATATGTTCAAGTCTTTTTCAATCTATCTTTACGTTTACTTTCAAAGTTATCACTGCCAACCTCTCATGCCTCCTCACCGGGGCATCTGTGTTCCGTCTCTTAACATAGACGACGGCTACTCCCATCTTGGCCCATATATCTTCATTTCTGTTGTTCTTCTTTCTTAATTACCCAACATGTCACCCCGTACGACATAATCAATTTAACAACTAGTCAATTTATAGAACTTGCCTTTAAATCTCGATAATACTTTCCAATTTGGTAACCAAGCTTAGTACAGTACATAACTTACTATAAATCGCTAATTAGATTTCATAATATAATATAAGAATTATTTTACATTCTAAGCTTAATGAATAATTACTGACAAATTTAGTTAAAAGCTAAGTGGGTGCGGTCCTTTTCCGAACTCTATGTCCTGGTCCTTAACCATCATAGTTAAAAGCTAATGTAAAAAAGATATACTGTCCGTTAACATATTTGTCCATTTTGGTTCAAATCTAGCCTTGTGATATATTAGGTTAGCAGAGATAGTCGTATCTTTATATATTATATTGTTATTGTGTGTCATTTATTTTGTGATTTTTACTGTCTTTATAAACTTTCATATGCTTTCCTTTTCTAATTATTGTTTCATATTTAGTATTTTTCTACTTTTGGGGATGATATTTTTGAGGTGAGGTTCTTTCGGAAATAAACTCTCTATCTCTATAAGATAATGATAAGATCTGAATATATTTTATACTCCCCAGACCTCACTTGTGAGATTTCACAGGGTATGTTATTGTTGATTCAAGTCTGCATGATCTTCATCGAGAGACTTGCGCCATTAAGGGCTCGTTTGGTACAAGGCATAAGGAATAACTAATCTCAGAGTTAATTTTAGATGAGTTTATCCCATGTTTGGTTGAGATAAGATCACTGAATAACTTACCTAGTTATTTTTGGATTTAGTGTTATTTTTATCCCACATTAAGAGCGAAATAACTAATCAAAGACTGTTCTCAGTTGAACGAGCCGTAAATGTATTCATGCACCTTATATGTAGCTTCCCGATCAATCTTTTCACTATTAATATGGAACTTTGTTCTTGTAAGTACTAAGTTTCACTTGATCCACGGGTCAAGTTCCACGTGATCCATCACCATCGACCATTGACTATGATATTAGTTGTTGGCTGAAGACGGTCCAAATAAATTCTTAATATGGTCTGATATTATCCGCTATAGATTACGCCAACTTAGTTCTCTCCAAAAGGCCTCAACCCCATTAAGACAACCTCCTATACTATGAAGGTGTCTAATGCCCATCACAACAACATTACTATCTTTAAATCTCGGATCAACTATATAAATCTTCACTGATCATGTTTCTCCATATACTATGAGAACTCAGCTAGTATGTCCGATAGACATTTATTGAACGATACATTGGTAGGGATCGAAAATAGAAAAAAAATCGACAAATACTTAGGACAGAATGATAGAATGCCACTCCCAGAACCTGTTGACAAACCTCCTACTTTCATCGTCTCCGCGATTTGAATCAACTTATGACACTGGTCGCGGTATTTTGGCAAGTGAGTCTTTTATTTTCTCTTCTGAGAATGACAAATCAACCAAGCTTCCCTGCAAATACTTATCATAAGATGATAAATCAAAATGGCCATGTCCACACATTGCCATGAGTATAACTTTCGATTCTCCCGTCCCTTTACATCTTAGAGCTTCCCTGATAGTCGCGGCTATAGCATGCGTTGGTTCTGGTGCTGGTATCAACCCCTCAGACCTCGCAAACTGAATAGCACCTGAGGTGTTCAATTGAAACATGACTTAGTTCATGTGTCTAAATGAAACATCTTGACAAGCTTAACGAGATGCTTAGTAAAGATACCTTTGAAGCATTCAATCTGAGGAATTGATATTGCTTCCATGAAACCGAGTTCATAGACGTGTGAGATCAATGGCGCCATCCCATGGTAACGGAGACCTCCTGAAAATGAAATCTTTAAAGAAAAGAACATGTCGAGGGCAATAAATTTAACGATCCTACGCGACAAAGGCTTACCGGAATGTATGGGATCCGGTATGAAGTCATGACCAAGTGTATGCATTTTCATCAAAGGAGTCATTCCTGCTGTGTCTCCATAGTCATAAGCATATACGCCTTTCGTCAACGAAGGGCAAGCTGCAGGTTCAACCGCTCTAATAAGAGGATTAATTTTCCCCTTAAGCTTCTCCCGGATAAATGGGAAAGCAAGCCCTGCAAAATTAGATCCACCCCCTGTGCAACCGATGATCACATCTGGAGTCTCTCCGAAATCTTCCATCTGTTTTATACATTCCTCACCGATAACAGTTTGATGTAACAAAACATGATTGAGAACACTTCCTAAACAATACTTAGTGTCTGCATTCTTAGCTGCAATCTCCACAGCCTCTGAAATCGCTATTCCTAAACTCCCTGGACTCGAAGGATCCATTTGTAGGATAGCTCGACCGGCCTCTGTACGGTCGGAAGGAGAAGGATGCACCTTGGCACCCCAAGTTTGCATCATCATTTTACGATAAGGTTTCTGATCAAACGAAGCTCGTACTTGCCATACCTGCATTAAAACTCTTGATTAAGATATGACGGTTCATCCAAACTTCCTCACCGGAGAAGTACACTGTATATACAAGGTCAAAATTGCTCCCATATAGGTGCCACATTTTCACGTCATGCTACGCCACCATTTGAGCTGAAATAACATACCTAGTTGAATCCCACAAGTGGGGTCAGGGGAAGGTAGAATGTACGCAGACCTTATCACTACCTCACAAAGGTAGAAAGGTTGTTTCCTGGGAACCCTCGTCTCAAAAATTCATAAGCAGAATAAACTAAATATGGAAAAAAGGGAAAGGAACATTTGAGCTGAAAATGAACTAGAAAGCTATTAGGTGCATTTACCTCGCAATTGAGATCAAATAAGCTGCAAGCAAATGACAATGCGCTCCCCCATTGACCAGCCCCGGTCTCAGTGACCACATTTTTAACATTCGCCATTTTATTGTACCAGGCCTGAGGAACAGCAGAGTTTGGCTTGTGCGACCCTGCGGGGCTAACACCTTCGTACTTGTAATATATTCGTGCGGGTGTATCAAGCAGTTTTTCCAACCTCTTTGCTCTAAATATTACTACATGTTAAGAGATTTTGCTGTATGTGAAAGTCGATATCCCAATAAGAACACTCCAAAAAAATAACAGAATACGAACCTAATCAAAGGGGTGGGACGCCAAAGGCTGTAGACATCTAAAACTTCTTCCGGTATATCAATAAACTGTTCGACACTTGCCTCTTGCTTAATCAGTTCATCGCAGAAAAGCGGAGATAAATCCTCTGGTTTGATAGGTTGAAAAGTCTTGGGATGCAATGGCGGAGGGGGTTTGATTGGAAGGTCTGCAACTAGATTGTACCACTGACGAGGGATTTCAACAGAACTCGAACGAGAACTAAGAGCTGCCTTTTCCCTTACTCTATAGCTAAATGAAAGCTTAAATTGACTTGGCTTAGTTTTAACATCAAAAAACTTTATCCCATAAGTATCACCTGAAAAGCAAAGATATAATTAGATAAACATAATTTGAAGCAAAAACTTTCACAATCACTTGTTCTTAACATTTTTCTATGTTTGTATTCCGCGGTGAGGAGACATCAGTATTTTAATGACCGAGAAATTGGTCTGGAGCCAACCATTTGGACCAACTACAGCCTTCGAAACTTGGGGATGATGGACCTGCCCTTTCATCCTTCTCCACCACTTAAATACAGGATTAGTTAGCTTCGCGGAGACATTAATTAGTAAATCGCTTTGATCTAAAATCAATCCTTCAAATCCATTTAGCCTATACTGTAATGCTAACCCTCCAATGCACCCCCACACTTCCAGGACTCCTGATACGATCAAAATGTAGTAGATTTCTATTACCTGGGTACTGGTAGAGTCGTATTCAATCCCATCTTTTTTTCCTTTGGCTGGTAATCACATCGACTATAAGGTGGTCTATCACCTTGGTTGGGGAGAAGAGCTTTTTTGTTATCGGAAAATAATTCCTCTCCGCTTTATTAAACTCTTCTCTTAAGCGAGAACTCACTCATCACTTCAACAAAGGCATTGAAGTCCAGAACCCGACCCCCAAGTTTTTCCTAATGGATCCAGAATTACATTAAAGATCCCCCTAACTAGCCACGGGGATAGGTCCTTCAATCATTGAATAAACTATCGACTTCCCACACTTATCACGACAACATCACCCCCAACCGATAACAGAAACCTACCTAAAATACTACTACTACCTCCGGTCCATATCATCTTACTTACTTAACGCTCCGTTCTTTCGAATCAACAATGCTAAAATGACAAGCATTTAGAACCAAAGACTGAACAACATCACACATCAAAACTGTGATGTCACTAATAAATAGCTGCTGATCCATTAATCTCATACGAACTATATATTTGCAAAGAACACAATAGCAGTCTTTGGCTTCATTAGACAAAAACAACAACATATCCAGTGAAATCATACAAGTGAAGTCTGGAGAAGGTATTACGCAGACCTTACACTACCTCTGACTATTTTCGATTTGGCCTCCTTCGAACCAACAAAAATATACCCAGTAGAATCCACAAATGAGGTTTGGAGATGGCAAATTTAGGCAGATCTTACCACTATGTCATAGAGATACGAAGAGACTATTTCCGGCAATCAAAACTATTCATATCTGAAAAGTAACCCCCAAAATGTCAAAACTATTCATATCTGAAAAGTAACCCCCAAAATGTCAAAATCAAACTTTGAACAAACAAGATTAGCTAAATCAATAACAACAATCATTTCCCCCACAAAGAATTTAGCAAAATACTATAACCTCAAGAACAGCTCAATCTAATGAACCGTCAAGAACAGCTCAAAAACAAGAAACACTACAAGTCAAATCAAGAACAGCTCAACATAATGATGACAATATAAAGTACCATTAGAGTCAAGTTTAAAGATTGGAAAAAAAAGAAGACCTTTTGCATAAAGATTTGGGAGGGATAGTGCCATCTCTAAGACCCCTTTCCAATGATTTTTGTTTGTAGAAATTGGATGTTGAAACACTATTACACTAGTACTACTAATAATACAAAAAAGTGCTTAATTGCTTTTACTTTCTTTTCTCCTAATCTCTCAATCTATCTTGAGTTGTGATATGATGCCTAATAGCATTTTATGAGTTAAAAGAAATAGAAAATATATGATTTTGATAATTTTTTAAGAATGTTACTATTTAAGAATATTTAATAGTGTTTATTCAGTTTATAAAATTAAATAAATAATTTATTATTTTATACTTTATTTTTTTAATATTTAAATGACTTATATTTTGTAAGGATGATTTGATAAACGACGATAATATACCCAGTTAAATTCCACAAGTAGGGTCTGAGAAAAGTAGAATGTACGTAGATCTTACCACTAGCTCATAGAAGTATTAGAAACTATTTTTCTCCACAAGTAGTACGCAAATCTTATTGTTATCTCATAGAAGTATAAAGATTATTTTCTGGGAATTCTCATCTCAAAACAGATAAGTAGAAAAAACTAAAATAGAAAAAATTATTATTATTATTTACTACTACGTAATTCTTGTCTCAAGTCAATTTTAAACAATTATTATTAAATAGAAAGCATATAAAATAGTTTAACCATATCCTTGTGCAGCTTGTGTTCTAAAATACATCGAAGATGTTAGTGAAGAAAAGTCATAATTTGGTAAAAATAACAAAAATTATTTTCTCAGGACTCGTTTGATATGAGGGGATAATGAATAACTATTTCAAAATTAATTTGAGGATTAATTTATTCATATTTGATTGTGATACAACAACAATAGCATACTCAGTAAAATCTCACAAATAGAGTCGAAAAGAATAAAATGTATACAGACCTTACCATTAACTTATAGAAGTAAAAAAATTATTTTATGGGGATAATATTATAAAATAACTTATCTCAAATTAATTATTTCAAAAATATAATTATAGTATTAACTGTATCTAAAGTTTAAATGCAACACTAACAATCTTCTAACAACTAATTTCAAAATAAATTATTTTTCAATCAAATAAATTGTCATTTCTTAAAATTTTATATTCTATTAGGTAATATCACATAAACTGAAAAAAAAAAAAAGATTTACAACCATGGATTTTTGGGCTTTTTAATGAAAACAAAATAATTTGGTGGGAAGTAATAATTGACAATATGGCAATCTGTTTGTCCTTTAGTTTACAGATGTTGATGGAACAAAGGGTTGTCTTATATTATTTATTATAAAATAATTTAATGCCTAGTTCCTTTTTTTTTATTTGCAAAAATTAGATTGATTTGAAATTAAAACTTTACTTATATATGTGGGTTAAATTTTTTCTGTTACATCTTTTTGTAAATCTAAAAAAATTTTAAGTTGTAAAAGATTATTGAAGTTTTTTTTAATTTTTATATAATTTTATCAAGTAGTAAATTACAATACAAATAATTTTTTTATGTCGAGCAGAAAGATTTTCTTTAAAGATTTAAAATGATGATATTTTTTATTTAAATTTATGAATCCATCTTATCTTTAAAAAAGAAGACTGAAATCACGATTTGAAATCTCAAATTAATTTTTTTTTTTTGAAAATTTTGAGAATTAAAATTATGACTTCATTTAGCATGGTCAAATGCAATTACAGGCCATTTTACTCATTTTATTCGTATGGTTTGTTTTTTCAATAAAAAGAACATGTCTAGTTTTTTTTTGTTTTGATAACCAAATTATAATCTTAATCAGAGATCTCAAGTTAAAATTTTCATTATAAAGAAAATCTTATTGAGAGCATCACCATCAGTTAAATCCTGTAATGCACGATCCAATTATGATCGAGAATCTAGTATGAATTTCCAAATATTGAATAAATTTTTTTTTTAAAAGAAAGAACATTTTTGTCTCAAGTTCAATAAAAGTTTTCTTCTTTACTTCATGCACTTGAAGGGATCATTGTACCACAATTGGACCATCTTCACAATCACATAAAGTAAGTACTTTTATTTCTCTTTCTTCTTTAAAAAAATTTATTTTTTTAAAATATATATGCATCATTAAAAATAATAATAATATATTCAGTGAAATTTCACGAATCAGGTTTGGAGAGGGTAAAATGTATGTAGATCTTATTACTATCTCATAGAGATAGAGAAGTTATTTCTGAAAGATGCTCGTTTCAAAATATCAAGTCCCCAAAACAGAATATACTAGATATGAAACATGCATCATTAAAATATATATATATCATGTGTATCTTCAACGACGAGCGACTGTATATTATATGTATATATTATTGTATATCATATGTTTTTTTTCATAGAACTCCTGCAGTAACAGCTAAATAGTTTGAAAAAACTTTGAGTGGACCATAACTAACATTTGTTTAAGATAATCTTGGATAAATATCTTGATTTAAATATGTATAATTAAATTAAATAATAATGATAGGATAATTATGTAAACTACTATATTTATTTATAATATATATAAGATGCTTTTGATATGATTCTATAGCATCAAATCTTTAATTTTGCAAGATAAGTCAAACTATATAATTTAGCAATGACCTAATTTAATATTATTCACCATGTAATAAAAATTAGGATATCATAAACATTTTATATGCACCATTCAATATATATAAATTTACATTTATATTTGTAAAATTTGAACTAAAATTGCTACATTCGGCTAAAGTTATAAGTAACCTTCTAGTTCCATCCCTGCTGCTTAGTTCTAATAAACCCCTAAACTCTCAATTGTTAGTCGTCGAAATAATACATTAATTCATTTGTTTTACTTTATCTGTCATTAGGTATAACGCGTAACATAAAGTTTAATTTTCAAAAATTAAAATCTAGAAAAACAAAAGAAAATTAGTGTGTGCCTAGAAAAAGACCATATTACCCTTTGTATGTATGCAAATGTGCATGTTGAGATGCTTTTAGTACCAACAAAAGTGGCAAAGTATACTGTGGATTTTTGTATAAACATTGGAAATTGTGAGCAAGGTAGGTATATAATTTTTCACCTTTTTAAAGGGGTAATGAACCTGAATAAGAAAAGCATAATACACAAGTTTATAATAAAGAAAACTTTATCTTAAAGGAAAAGAAGATACCAAAACCTTCTCCACCAATTATAACTAAGTACTTCAACACATGCACCTACCTAGAGAGGGGAAAAAATTGGACTATCTTCTAATGTTGTAACTCAATCATGATGTCCAAGAGCTCTTATTTCAAGAATTGATGATATTTAATATCTTTGATGGTAGATTCAATAGCATCGATTATAAATCTCGTTAAGAGCAGTAAGAAAAAGAGAATTGTCTACTTTGGAGTATTGTATCACCAACGAGAGAAGTAACAACAGATAATTCATAGAACAACTCAACGAGCAACAGATAGGAATTTGTCTGCTCCTCCAGCTTGTTCTCCCCCCAAGGCCAAAATCATCACCAGCAAGAGCAGTAACAACAGATAGTTCATAGAACAAAAGGAATAACTAGGTACTTTTAATTTTTTTCACCTCTTCCTCATTATACGTTGTCCTATCAATGCCAAAGCCCGTTTTAGGCCCAGAAAGACGCACCAACCCTCTAATTTGGTGTATTGCCATACTTTGCACATGCATAACCCTAGCCGTGATCATCACCGGCCTCGTCGTGTTCATTGGATACATGATCGTTAGGCCAAGAATTCCACAAATGAGTGTGATAAGTGCAAATATAGACACCTTTGCCTATGACATGTCTAATCTCCTATCAATCAAGGTCTCAATTGTGATCAATGCCCAAAATGACAATGTAAAAGCCCATTCAAGTTTCTATGAGACAATGTATACACTATACTTTCATGATGTGAAAGTTGCATATTTAAGAGCTGACCCTTTTGATGTACCTAAAAATAGTTCAATCCCATTATATTACCCTGTTGAGTCAACGTCGATCGCGTTGACTACTGAGGAAGGTGTAAATGCTGAGGCGGCGTTGAGTCAAAAACTAGTTGTTCTTGACCTTAAAGGGACTTCAAGGACTAGATGGAGAGTAGGAATAATCGGTTCTGTTAAATTCTGGTTGCACCTTAATTGTAAGCTTAAGTTACCATTAAATGGAAGTATTATTTACCCAAAATGTAGCACTAAATCTAGATAACTCATGTTTACTTAATAAATTTTTTTTAAGTTATATACATCATCAATCGATGTAATTAAGTTATATACATAGTTCATATATAGTTCTTGTTTTCTTTTTTGTACACCCTAGAATTTCTTTAGATTAATGTAATGATAAAATTCATAAGAAGCAATATAGTGGTTATTTGTTAATTTATTTTCTCTTATTTTCTACAATTGTTTACTACTTGCTTAATTTACCATGATTAAATCATCATTTGAGGTGAGAATATACACAATATATAACCATATATGATTTCATGATAATAATGTATATGAAAACATATATATATATATATATATATTGAATTGAAGTAATATTGAATACAAATAAATTTTTTATTAACATTTATTATGTTGAGCTACCTGAACTAGAAACAATATATTATGTTGGTCCCTCCTTGAGCATTAAGCCACTCACGCAAATCCATAGAACCTTTACTTACTGCGTACATCAGATCCCCCTTTATCCCGCAATGATGAAAACTTTTGAAGCATTAGGATAATGTTGTTATTGTATTCGCGAATAAATAGAGTCAATGGTGACTCGATGATTAGTCCACAATGTATAGTAAGTCATGCTTTTTAATCCTTAACCTAATAAACAAGCCCATTGTCTCAATCTCAGCCCACAATAATCCCTACATTGGTTGAAATTGGATCCTAGCCCAAATTATTTGCTTGACAAGCACAAGTATCAAAGCTTAAAACTCAATGTAAGGGATGGAAAAAGTAATGTTTGTAGGTAGTTGTCCAACGAAATATGAGAAAATTGAAATACGATAGATAATTTTGTAATTATTATAAGTAATAAAAATAATTATGTAGTACAATTTTGATTTTTTTCAATGAAATAACTTCATACAAATTTCATATAATTGATGCAATATTCAATATGAAGTTAAATCGATTTCAAGAATATTAGACTAGATGAAAGGAGAGACGAGTCAAGTCCTCTGAAAAGTGTAAGGAAATTATTTCCGTCAAGTACTCGAGGTTATGGAATATATCCTCCCAAAATAAAATGACTCACGACAAATAAATAGCGGTACCTCAAATTTGTTGTCCTGCGAACCACTCAATGGCTTGTAATCATACTTGAATTTTTCGAAACAACACTTTTCCTTCTTGAAACTTGTCTTAAACTTTTCTACCAAAACTGCTCATAATTTCTTAAGTTGTTTAAGT
>JAOTQJ010000011.1:20857726-20876541 GCA_025642045.1 Solanum sejunctum | reverse complement strand
ACACTCAATTTGGTGGAGCAGCTTGTGGAAGAACAAAACTTGGACCCTTTGTTTCCAGAGAAGTATGCTTTCTCCCGTTCAGTTAAATTGCATAGCTGGGATTAAAATGGTTTTCTTTACCACTCAATTGTTTTGGCAAAAACTTTCTGCAATTTTATCATTTTCTATTTTGGTCGCACCACGTGTAGGAATTTTATTTTATCAAGGCTTCTATTTTGTCATGTTAACCATCATAGACATGGTGAATCAGCTTAACTGAAAGAACGTTAATGGTTATAGAGGCTTCTGATGCTATGGATCAAGACTTCTATTTTGTCAACTATTAGTATGTTTCTTTAGGTTTTATGTCTTCCATGAGTTTTACGTTCTTGTAGAAAACATAGAGAAGTTTTAGTGCTTTGTCTATTTTTATTTTGGATAGCATTGGTCTGAAATGAGCTTAAATGGTGCGCCATGGTTAGTGAGGATTCATATAGACTAGCCCAATTTGTTTGGGATTTGAGGTTCTGTGTATATAGAAATGTCATTGCCTGGTCTATGAGAAGTACCTTGGCCGAATATTATTTCAATCTGAACACATTCCATTCTACTCAGGGATGAGGTATTTCATAGCCTTGAAGTTGGAAAGAAATTTCATGAAAGAGAACGCTAAATGTTCATGTTTTAAGACTTTTAGTATCCTGTTTCTATCAAGTAATAGCCAGTAATTTTGGCAGGAGCAATGTTGAAGAAGTCAGACACTACCTATCAGAAGCAAAACATAATGAGATCAGCTACTTGACGACTCTGTTGGAGATGGTAATCTCTTGTTATTTCTTGCAGTCCTTTCATAAATGAAGACCTTATACATCATTTTTCAAGAGATGTGCATAAGTTGAGATCCTAAAAATGATTGTTAGGCAGAAGAACGGAAGTGTTCCATCACTTCTCGTCTTGAAGCCCTGAAGAAAGAAAGGCATGATTTCTCTGATGCTGATGCTGCAGACATTGTTAATAAGGTACTATAAAGCTTCTTACTAACTATTTCTTTCATGTAATGGTAACACAAATGTCTCAGCTTAAAGTAGTCTCTTCGTCTTTCTCCATGAATCCCTGCTGAAAACAGATGTTTATTTGCAAATTCTTCAGATACGAATGGGGAATCAGAAGTACAATGCTAACAACAATATTGGCTTCCATAATTGACGTTGGCCTCGGTTATTGCATCCTGTCCGCCTTAGTCGTGCATCTATTTGAGAACCTGTGGATTAAACCAGAGACTATCAGAACTTCCATTTCAGGGTGCCTGTGAAATCTGATGTAAACTATTAGCAATGCTTTCAATTTCAAGCAAGTAAACAAACCTTGTGTATTTCTTGTTCAGCTTGTACATGACATTGGATGTGATATTAATTAATCACTAGAATAAGTGAAAGGACTAATGAATTTCATCTATTATAGTAATGTGTAGGATGACAATTTTTACTATATCACTATTTGAATATAATAAATTCAATGCTTTCAAATCGAATAAGTGAAAATAAACATTTATTTTTAGTATAATAAATAAAGGGACTAGAATTACATATGATTGATCAAATTTACATTAATTATGCGGCAAATAGTTTCCTTATACGCCAATCAAACACAATATGAATTTACACATGGAATAAATAATCACTTAACACAATCAATCAAATGTTATCAAGTGTTACTAGTACGTGCAGTTAGTTGTGGCAACTTGCATTAAATGCATAGCTTATTGAAAGGGTGAGTGAATACTGAATGTATGAACAATCTATCGAGCAAGGAGTTGCACATTACATTGTCCGATATTAAATGACGAATAATTTACTCCAAGGTTAACATAGAATAAACAATAGATACATTCTAAAATAATATGTAATAATCATTCAAATAGAAGTGTACGTAATAAATTATTTACTGAACAAATAAAAATGAAAATTTTTATTTGTGTCCCTATTGGGGAATCTAATTACTGAAATCTAGATATTCCTTAAAAGTCCAATAAAGATTTACTATTTCATTCTTTATTGTCCCCTGTGACTAACAAAACAGTACATTTAGCCCCACTCATGATTAACCTCTTTAGATTTGTAGAAAAAATGGTTAAAGACTCAAGCTTTACCCCAAGATCGATGCAGATTTGAATGTGGGTCATTCCAATTTGTTGAAATCTCAGCTTAATCTTGATTTTGAACCAATTTCAGAAACCCCAATTCATGAAAACAACGTGGCAACTGAAAATCTCTGTAAAAATTCATACTTTCTTTTCATTCTATACCTTTATTATCAAGAATCTTGAGACCCCATCACACCAACCATCACAATTTTTCACCAATTCCATTATCAGATCGTATAGGGTAGGATAAAGGGGGTTGAGGGGTTGAGTGATTTGGGATGAAATGATAAAAATGGCAGCTGTTTCAGTGGGAAATGGTAATGAGGTATGGAGAGCTCATGGAACAATGGCGTTGATACAGCTTTTGTATGGTGGGTATCATGTGATTACCAAAGTGGCACTCAATGTGGGAGTGAATCAAATTGTGTTCTGCTTGTATAGGGATCTTCTTGCACTATCTATTCTTGCACCAGTCGCCTATGTTCGAGAAAAGTTAGTTCCTTTTTTCCTCTTTATGTTGTTTTTGAATCTGTAATCCAATCATTTATCTGTTTATGAATACGCACACAGATTTAGTTTTATACTGTGTGGTGTTTGGGATGAGCCTGCTAATAGGCACCAGCTATGTTGCTCGGACTTTTCCTCCGGAAGTGCATTAGTTTTAGAGTATTTTGGAGGATCCGACATGAAACTGTGGACGTCTTTGAAGAGTCTGAGCAACATAGATCACAATTTCATGTATTTGTTTGTGAATAATGTTAGAGTGGGTTAGAGTTCCATGTAGGGCCTAGGGAAATGGACGGGTGGTTTGGTTATATGGACTTGGAGAAGCATTACCTTATGAGCTAGCTTTTGGGGTTGAGTTTTAGTTTACTTGCTAGGTCCATTCCTGTTTAGGTTCCCGAACCATACTTCAATTTGGCCTGGGTGTGAACGGGTGTTAGAGTGGATTAAAGTACCACATTTGGTTAGAGAATGGACTGATGGTTTGCTTGTATGGACTTGGGTAATCCTCCGCTCATGAGCTAACTTTTACAGTTGAGTTAGATCCAGTGCCCTAAAGATTTAATTTTACACTGTGGTGTTAGGGCTTGAGACCTTGATTTATCCACTCAGCCTGCTACTACTCGCAAGCTATATTGTTCAGACTCTTAAAACTCTTGATGCATCCATGTGGCATCCTTTGAAAATGAACTACATTTGAAGTATTTTGGAGGATCCGACATGAAACTGTCGACTTCTTTGAAGAGTCCGAGCAACATAGCTCACAAGCACATGTATTGGGTGAATTTGTCCTTTTTTGAGTAAACCTGTCTACCTAGGTGTAGAGCAGATGAACATACACCAAGTGTGGTAACAAGGATTTGGAGCTGGGATGCCCAAATGTTACGCATGTGCCTGAACTGCTCAGCCATCGTTTTGAGGACATAGATTTATTTTTCGATTGAGCCAATTTTTGCGATTATAGTTGTTAAAGACATTTACATTGGTTCATTCTTAAAAAGAACGTTAGAAGTTGGGAAATGAGCATGGACTGGGAGATGCATCTCTGAAAAATAGATGTTATTCTGGTAAATTAATGTTAACCCTTCTACAATTCAAGGTAGAATTTTAAGTCTAGATTTACTGAAACTCGTTCGCTACAATGTCTAATAGTATGTGTTCGTGAGAGTCTTGTCAACTGATTGTGCTTGTTTCACCACATTTCAACCTGTATTTGCATCTTGATCTGTTGTAACTAAGGCTAATTTACATTTTTAAAAGTTTGATTTGTTAATACTTAATCTTTCATAAAATTATTATGTGTCATTTTCCTCTGCCCTTTATGTACTTCTTTTTGACCATTTCGATGGGTTAATACAATTCCTATTTATTATTGATACTTGGTAATCCACTATGATTACACCTGAAATTGTTCTGCTGCTCTCCCATTTGGAGGTTTGAGAATGAAACCTCATGAAAAGTAAGGACTCATCTCAACCTCTTGGAAAGATAGGTGTCTTGTGTATCTCGTTGTGAGAGTTGGATCCAAAGAAAGAGCTTTTAGATTTAGTAAACCGGAACTAAAATACCAATTGAGGGGCAAGCTTAAAGAAAATTGTATCCGTTTATTTGTTGCTCCCGTAGTGCAGCAAGTTTCTTCAGACACAAATGTGTATACATTCTCAAACTTCAGACACAAATACGCATACATTTTCAAACTTCACATAAGAACTCTTTGTTGATATTCTGATTAGTAGCTTGAAATTCTCACTCATATTCTCTAGATTTTACCACTGGTAGTTGTTACCTCATATCCTTATTTTGATTAAATGCCTGCATCTAAACTATTGTCTAACTTCAACCCTTAGGGTTGGCCTGGTGGTAATAAACTCGATTCTTGGGATTTGCTCCCTTTCAAGGTCTCAAGATCGAAACCCACTGGGTGCAAACAATTTCTAAGGGCCATCGGATTCGGTAAAACCTAAATTAACCATGGTGCACTTGCGGAAAACTCCTTGCCGAGGGCCTGTTCACCCCCTGGATTAGTCGGGGCTCTAAGAGACTTGGACACCCAGTGCAAATAAAAAAAAGAGAACTATTGTCTAACTTCTGGATTCTTTTAAATATCGTTTACAGTATCTGAAAGTACATGGGCTCTAATAATGTTGCATTTCCTTCTATGTCTAGGAGGTCAAGGATTCCTTTGAATAAGCGGCTTCTACTCTCATTCTTCTTTCTAGGATTAACTGGGTAAGTTTGATGTGCCTACTATTCCTGAGATTTGTGGGGTTAATTTGCATAGTTCCTTCACTGGACTAAAAATTCGTGTTTTTTAATTTTTCGTTTTTTCTTGGCAACTGCAACAGTATTTTTGGGAACCAACTTTTGTTTCTTATTGGTCTTGGTTACACAAATCCAACTTACGCTGCAGCCGTGCAACCTGCAATACCAGTCTTCACATTCATACTTGCAGTATTGATGGGGTGAGTAAGAAAGCAACCCCCTTTGTCTTTTATTAGTATATGTTTCTCTTTCAAGATGTATTCATGTACATTTCTGTACTCAATTGGGGGATTATTTTGTATCCCATATCTTGTGTATCTTTACTTTGCGTAGGCTGAAAAGATAGCAATTCAGTCATATCACTGTATTCTTCAAGAAAATCTGAAATTGTGTGTCTCAAATTAGTAGTACCTAGAATGAGAATCAGGATTTCTATCAATATGATATTCTCTGTCTTCCAAGTGTGCAGCAGCGAGGTTAAAACTTCTTTAGGATAATTATTTTTGGGCGTTCTCAAATTGTCATCAACGATCAGATAGTAGAACTGCTCACATTCAGAGTAATCTTCTGGGGCGTTCTCAATTGTTACAGAGCTGTATTGCAGTCTGTATTACAAGCAAACCAGTTCAGCAATTATAAAAGATGGTGATATCATTATAACCGTTAGATATAGGGAGACTTTACTGAGAAATATGAACATAATTGTTGAAAGGATGCTAATCGCTTTAGCTATCGGCGGCTGCTTGAATAGGAAGGAAGCTATGCACATTGTCTATCTACATCTTCCACAGAAAATTGGGATCGATCACAAAAAATTATTTGTGGGGTACTTTTTGAAGACATAATAGTAGACCTGCTAAATATTTGTCTTAAAGAATTTCATCTAGAAAAGGAGAGTGCTAATCAAGGTATCTATTCTTTATTGCTGTTCCTATTTATTTCTATTTTTTCTATAACTGTGGTGATCGGGCCAGCTTGCGCCCATCTCAAGTAATTCTATGGCATACGTATTACCTCCACCAACCACAAGTACTAGCTAATTCTGTCTACTAAGACTTGGAATGGTGGGACGAAGTGCTTTTGTCTCTGCTTGGATTTGATTCCGAGACATCATAGTTCTCCTCCCACTTCATTAAACACTAGGTACACCCTTGGTGCTATCGCTATTGGCCTGTTTACTTGTGACATTTCTGCAGTTTTATTATTTACTTTTAGTAATAAAAGCCGGTAAAGATTGACGCCCTTGCTACTTATACAATGGATTTTTTTTTCTCTGCTAGGCTTTCTTGTTCAGACTCGTTGCAATCTCCAAAGTATCAATCTTCCTTCTTTTTGTGTAATTTTCATGTATTTGCACATCCAGTTGTCTGTTGTAGTTGATGATCTTCTTAACTTTACTCTTAAATGTAATTTATGCAGTACAGAAACAGTGAAACTTTTTACTGTGGAAGGTCAAGCAAAGATTGGAGGTACAATGGTTTGTGTTTCTGGGGCAATCTTAATGGCCATCTACCGTGGACCTGTGGTGTTTGGAGACAGAGGCTCAGAATTCATACACAGTGATATAAGTGCTAAGGGTCAGCCAGAGCCTACTGGATGGTTAATGTCAAGTTTTCTGGAGTTGGGGTTTGATGATTGGCATCTCGGTGTTTTATGCTTAATAGGAAACTGTATGTGCATGGCAGCATACTTAGCCATTCAGGTAATTTGATAATCTTTTTTCTTTCGTTGATTCCAATTGGCTTGATGAGAACCAGATGTTGTTCAGTGACTAAACTGAAAGGCTGCACACAGATATCAACCTACTAAATATACAACAGTGCACCACACAAGTGTGTGGCCTATTGTGGTCAATGAAGTGGGTAGCTGGGTTCAAACCTTAGAACTAGGTTCAGATCTCAGCAGAGTTAAAAGAAAAAAAGGTGATTCCTTTGAATCACCTAAGCGGCTAAGTCTGTGTGGGCAGAGTTATCCAATAACTGTGTTGATGGGAAGTAGTAGGTACTCGATAAGGTATATGCAAGCTGGCCCAAACACCATCACTATAACAAAAAAAGTTTCTTGCGTCAGTTGATCAATACCTCAAACAACATGCTGTTGAATGTGAATTGACATGTTTTTATTGGGAACATATGCTTGTTCCTACTATTGACAGTCTGAAATTCAATAAGACCGCCTGCAAGGGAATGAAAGGAGACTTTCCTCAAAATGGAAATGTAAAAAATGATTCCATACATCCATGGAATCTTGAACCTTTGGAAGTTCAGAGAGTTACTCATTGAAAGGTTCAAGCACATATGAAGTTTCTTGCCAGCGGCAAAACACAATTTCTTTCCGTTTTGGAGTCAAACAGAAGACTTAGATAGTTGCAACTAGCCAACGAAGCCATTTGTTCGCCTGTGGAGAATAAGGATACGAGGTCATAAGAAAGGGAGGCTTGGGACCTTTATATAGACAGAAAGAACCTATAAAAGAATATTACTTCATGAAAAAGTATCATGTCATTAAAATGCCAGTATCATTGGCTTGATGAAGAGGAAACTTTATTATAAATGACGAATATAAAAACTTTGGTTTCTAGGTCTGTGGGAGTGGTTCATATTAACCCCTATCCTTTTAGTTGATTAGGTTTTACGATGAATGGAATCCAAAGAGAATTTGTATTAATGTTAGTATCTATTAGTCAGAAGTACCACCAAATAAAAATTTGAATGTGTTCATATTATCTTTGAGAAAAAGCATCATGTCACTAAAATGTCAGTATTTTTGGCTTGATGAAGAGGAAATTTTATAAAAATTGAGGCTTTATTTTTCTAGTTGAGGGAATTTATATAAATTTGTATATGTTGAAACATGATTGGTCATGTTGAGTTATTGTTTGACTTGATCGTCACTATTAACTGCTGTTCTAACGGATGAAATATTATTTGTTCTAGCTCTGGCTCCATAATTCAATGCCGCGATCATTTCCTCTGACCACATGTTATCGCTGTCTTTCTTAAATTCTTATTCCTTGGATCCATTAATTTCTACTGATCAGATCAAACAATTACTCGAAACTTTCTAATTTATTTTTAGGCCCTTTTCGTATTGTATAAAGTGATTCTGAGTGTTTACTGACGATTATTAAGTGAATTTATAGGAAATGATCCCCTTGTTTAAAAGAAAATAACAGCCTTATAGTTTTTAATCAAAACTACCTATATTTTGATTGGTGACCGATCTTCTTTTTAGGATTTAGTTGACAGTTTAGATCTCGGCATTTCTTGAAGCATTGTCTAAAAGGTCCTTGACTTTTCCAGATAAACCGTTTCTATTTGTATTGTTTTTGGAATATGCTTACTTAACTGAATCTTTAAGAGATTTTCAGGCTCCAGTTTTGGCAAAATACCCTGCAAGTATATCAGTGACGGCATATTCATACCTTTTTGGCTGTCTTTTAATGGTAGCAACAGCCTTCTTGATGACCAATGAGTCAACCGACTGGAACTTGACACGATCTGAAGCTTTTGCCGTGTGCTATGCTGTAAGATTCTCTTCATTCTTTGTCGTTATAGTTCCTGTCTGAAGCGAGTTCTAATTACTACCGTTAACCTTAGTTTCAAATTATAATGACTTGTCCACTAGAAAAAATATTGAGATATTAACCTGCAGCAGTTTCAAGAATACCATGCCAGATCAGGATCAATATTTGATTTAGAATATTAATGGATATGCTGTGATTTGGGTCTATGGGTCAAAGAAGCAGCGGTGAAATCCTCCACAGCCCTCAAAAGGAGAAATCTTAAGTTTGCTGCCTCCAGCTTCTCTTCGGCGATGACATGTTTTGAATTGTATGGAATTAGAAAAATAACAGCCTCTTTATAGATAGTATGTCATTAGAAAATATAGAAAACCTCTAGCATCACATAGCCAGTGGAATCCCATAAGTGGGGTTTGGGGAGGGTAAAATGTACACGGACCTTATCATTACCTCATAGAGATAGAGAGGTTGTTTCTGGAAGACGCTTGTCTCAAAAATATCAAGTCCCATAAGTAGAAGATACTAGATATGAAAAAAAGGAAAAAGAAAGGAAAAGAAAAACGGCTAAAGTGGGAAGCATATGAGAGTATATATATACAATAAAAGTAATAAATATAAAGTGGACAATGACAACACAAGATATAAAGACACGACTAATCCTACTAACCTACTATATCAGTATGAAATTGCTCCTAATGGAGCAAAATGTACGTTAAGTTTTTCTATACACCAGTTAGCTTGGGATTGAGGACAAAACTGATTTAAGCACTACAATATTGTGACTCCCTTTGTTATGGAGTAAGCAAATTCTACTCCACGTGAACAAGTATTCTACTGAAGGCATCAGTTTGAAGCTTAGGTCCTTCCTACTTGCAAGCATAAAAGATGCCTCAGATTATAGAGGTCTATTAGATGTGCATATAATGTGTTCCTTTATAGCATACATCAAGAATACATCAGACATTTTAGCGATCTTCATGCTTTTCTTCCCTGGTGTTGCTCTCTAGATTTCCAATCACCATCAACTACTTAACCATGACAATTTGTGATAGAGATGACAGCCAAACCGTGTCTACTATGAATGCCAATATATCTACATAACCGTTATTTGAAATGTTTCGTTGCTGATTCTCTTCTCCATCTATGTACCTCACTCCTTGTGGTTTGTTTTGGAAAACAAGAGATGCTAGTGTCGAAAACAAAATAGTTAAGTTACCATCATTTCTATTTTCCAGGGAATTGTTGCATCTGCCCTGAACTACGGAATGTTGACATGGTGCAATAAGATTCTTGGCCCTTCTATGGTTGCGTTATACAATCCACTTCAACCTGCTGCATCTGCATTTCTATCAAGAATTTTCCTTGGGAGCCCTATTTATCTAGGAAGGTCAGTACTTACTACACCTATCGGCAAAACTTGTGTAAATCAATGCCTACTATCATTTCTGTCTTTCTTATGCTTCGCAATTTGAGCACGAGGACTAAAAAAGCGGAAGAGTTTTGAAAGCTCTTTCACTGGAAAATGAACATATTTTGTTTATGCTTGCAACATTTGGCTAGTTCATACCGAAAAAATAGATTCTACTTTACTTTCACCTTCTGCTCTTACGATCTCTTGAATTTGTCAATGCAGCATATTTGGAGGACTTCTCATTATATCTGGGCTTTACTTGGTAACTTGGGCATCTTACAGACAGAGGCAAGCAGCCATTGGAATTGACCCCCATTCTTCTCGATCGTCAGATCCTCCAATGACATATCAACTAGGACACCTTTTTTCAGTTCCTCCTTCCTCAATACCAAAGATCATTGATTAGGTAGTGCTGTGGATATCCATATTTTAAGTTCCTTTTACTTTATCACTTTCATGATTGTACAATTATATCAGAATTTTTTCCTGCACTAGTCAGAAAGCATACAGAAACTCTTTTATTCTCGGTTGTTTCTGCTTTAATTTATACTAGAAGAACTTGTTGAATTCGAGGATATGCCTATATCCGAGTAATATACTTGAGGACATTGTCTTTAATACGCCTCAAGCTACAAGTATTTTCGTGTTTTTTTAAGGATATCATCCCTAACAAAGAAACAAGCTTTGAAACCTACACATGTAATTTCATCTACCAAGTACCTAATTCATTGTCTAACTTGGCCTCAACCGGCTATAAAATACTTCGACTCTGTGGATTTACATCTAGATATCCTAACTCATCCCCACTGTGTCAATTGAACATTTCAACTTACAAAATGATCATACGATGCCTCCAAAATTTGTGTCATGTCAATATCAGGTGTTCATGAGACATAGTAAGAATGACTTGAGGTGTCTTGAAATACATTTTCTAAATCAAAATATTTAGTTGCCCGTTAAGACCAAATTAAAATGTCTATGTATTATGTCCGAACAAAGTGATATGTCTATTGCTTTTCAAGGACAAGTGACATGCACAATACTCATTTTTATGCCAATTGATCATTGAATAATAAAATAATGATGTATCTATATCCTATAGGTTTGTTCTTTATACAACTTTGTGACTGCTCAACCAAGTCATCAATAAGAGGTCATAATTCTTACAAACCAAGTCAAGGAGTTTAGAACCTCTTTTCTGATCGAATTTTTTTTACCCAAATTTTTGTGAAATCATCCAGAATGACCTAGGGAACGATATAGCCTCTACAGGATCCATACCACATTTTTATGCATTTAGGAGGTCATGAAATTGGAATTCAGGATTTTCTCAGTTTTTCATGTGTATTAGTCCATAAATTTTAGAAATATACCTAACCTGAACTTTTTGACCCCAAATTTTGGAGGACAATCCATAATGACCTAGTAAACGATATTCTTAGCTTCTAAAGGATGCACACTATTTTTTTAGCATGTAGGAGCGATGGAACAAATTCGACATTTTTTGTCTATTAATTTTTGGAAATATGACTGATTATTTTTTTTTTTTTTTTGTTCAATCTTTTGGGATCATTTGTTATAACCTATTGAATGATATTCATAGCCTCCAAGGGATCCGAGACACATTTTTAGCATTTAGGGGTCACAACATGTGAATTTAATATTTTCTCAATTTTTCGTATGTATTAGTCCACAAATTTTTTGGAATATGATTGATTGAATTTTTTTAACCCCATTTCTAGTACCATCCTAGAAAACCCTCATGAATAATACATAGCCTCTAGAGTTGCGTCGGAGCCCCATGCAATACCAAAATCCGTGGGCTAACACCCATAGAAAATTGGCGAAATTGTCTGTTTCTTGTTCCTTGGCCCATAAAATCCTACAGGCTATCCCCAACGCCGATGGGCCACCTGGGCCTCTTGCCGGGCTCGTTGCAAACTCATTTGTGATTTTTATGGGAATGTTGTGTCGGAGCCCCATGCAGTGCCAGAATCCGTAGGATAGCACCTACAAAAAATAGCTAAAATCGCTTGTTTCTTGTTCCTTGGCCCATAAGATCCTATGCCTGCCCCAACGCCATCGTGCCACCTAGGCCTCTTGCCGGGCTTGTTGCAGACCAACTCATATAATTTTTCGGGAATGTTGCACTAGAGCCCCATGCAGCGCCAAAATCCATAGGCTAACCTTCACAAAAAACTGTCAAAATCGTTTGTTTCCTAATCCTTGGCCTATAAAATACTAACAGGCCTCCCCCAACATCGTTGGGCCACCTAGGCCTCTTGCTGGGGTTGTTGCAGACCCACTCCTATGATTTTTCATGAATGTTGCGCCGGAGCCCCATGCAACACCAGAATCAGTGAGCTATCACCCACAGAGAACTACCGAAATCCCATATTTCCTGTTCCTTAGATCATAAATCCTATCAGGCCTCCCCCAATGTCGTCAGGCCACCTGGGCCTCTCATCGGGCTCGTTACGGATCCACTTGTATGATTTTTTAGGAATGTCGTGCGAAAGCCCTATGCAGCATCAGAATCCGTGGGCTAACACCCACAGAAAACTACCGAAATCGCTTGTTTCCTGTTCTTTGGCCCATAAAATCCTATCAGGACTCCAGTGCCAGAACCCTATGCAGTGCCATAGCCCCATCCAACGCTAGAATTCGTGGGCTAACACCCATAGAAAACAGCTCAAATCACCTATTTTCAGATCCTTGATCTATAAAATTCTACCAAGCCTCCTCCAATGCCACCGGGCTACCTAGGCCTCTTGTCGAGCTCATTGCAGACCTACTCATATGATTTTTCAAAAAATTTGCGTCGTAGCCCCATGAAACACCTGAATCTATGGGCGACACCCATATAAAACTGCCGAAATCGCTTGCTTTCTCTTCTTTGGCCCGTAAAATCCTACCAAGCCTCCCTTAACGTCATCGTGCCACCTAGGCCTCTTGCCGGGCTTGTTGCAGACCAACTCATATAATTTTTCGGGAATGTTGCACTGGAGCCCTATACAGCGCCAGAATCTGTAGGCTAACACCTATAGAAAATTGCCGAAATAGTCTATTTCCTGTTCCTTGGCCCATAAAATCTTATCAGGCCTCTCCCAAGGCCGCCATTCCACCTAGGTCTCTTGCCAGGCTCATTATGGATCGACTCGTATGATTTTTTGAGAATATTGCATCAGAGCCCCATGTAGCGCCATAATTCGTGGGCTAACATACATAGAAAACTGTCGAAATAGTGTGTTTTCTATCGGGCCTCCTCCAATGTCGTCGGGCCTCCTGGGCCTCTTGTCGGGCTTGTTGCGGACCTACCCATATGATTTTTTGGGAATGTTTCATCGAAGCTCTATGCAGCGCTAGAATTCCTGGGCTAACACCAATAGAAAACTACCGAAATTGCATGTTTCCTTTTCCTAGTCCCATAAAATCCTACCAGGCCTCCCCCAACACTGTTGAAACACATGGCTTCTTGTCGGGCTCATTGCGGACTCACTCATATGATTTTTCAGGAAAATTGCGTTGGAGCCCCATGCAATGCAAGAATCTTTAGGCTAGCACCCATAGAAAATTACCGAAATCGCGTGTTCCTTGGCACATAAAATCCCACAAGGCCTCTCCCAAAGTCGTTGGGCCACCTGGACCTCTTGTCGGGCTCGTTACGGACCCACTGGTGTGATTTTTTGGGAATGTTGCATCGGAGCTCCATGTAGCGCAAGAATCCGTGGGCTAACACCCATAGAAAACTGTTGAAATCGTACCAGGCCTCCCCCAATATCGTTGGGCCACCTAAGCCTCTTGTCAGGCTCGTTACGGATCCTCGCGTATGAATTTTCAGGAATGTTGCACTCGAGCCCTATGCAGCTTCAAAATCCGTGGGTTAACACCCACAGAAACCGTTGAAATCGTCTGTCATCTTGTTCCTTGACCCATAAAATCCTACCAGGCCTCCCTTAATGCCGCTGGGCCACCTAGGCCTCTTGTGGGCTCGTTGTGGATCCACTTGCATGATTTTTCAGGAATGTTACGTCGAATCTCCATACAGCGCCAGAATCCGTGGGCTAACACCTACAGAAAATTATCGAAATTGCTTGTTTTTTATTCCTTATTCCTTCGCCCATAAAATCCTACAAGGCCTCCCCAACACCATCAGACCACCTGGGCCTCTTGCTGGGCACGTTGCATACCTACTCGTATGATTTTTCGGGAATATTGCGCCGGAGCCCCCATACAGTGCCAGAATCTGTGGGCTAACACCCATAGAAAACTGCCGAAATTGCCCGTTTCCTGTTCCTTGGCCCGTAAAATCCTATAGGCCTCCCCCAACGCTGCGGGGCCACCTAGGCCTCTTGTCGGGCTCGATGCAAACTCCTTCTATCATTTTTTAGCGTTTAGTTGCACAAAACATGAATTCAAGATTTTATTTTTCAATTTTGTGCATATTAGTCCATGAACTCACATAATAGTAATTCAAGATGAACGATCGAATTTTATTATCCAAAATTTTGTAGTATCATCCGTAATGACCTAGTAAACAATATTGATAGTTTCTAACAGTCTAACGACATTTTTTTTTAGCATTTTGGGATCATAAAAAAAAATTCGAAATTTTCTCAATTTTTTATTTATATTAAATCAGAGACTTGATCAGAATAAAGCAAGTAGAGTGACAATTAGACGGATTGAGTTAAATTTGAACAAGTTATAATGGGTCAAGACAACAATTAGGTCAACACTCAATCCAACCCAAATTTGCTTGGGTCAAAATGAATAAAGTAACAAATTATATATCGAATCAAAACCCAACCAGCCCAACTTTTATTAAGTTAAGTTATTTTACATGTTCTTTTTCAATATTTTAACTTTTAATTAAATTATATTTTTCTTTATTATGGGTATATAGTACATATCAAACTAAAAAAAATATATATTAAAAATATTTTATCAAAATCTTTCTCAACCCAATTCGAGTTGCATATCAACTCAATTTTAAATAAATTAAAATGAATTGAATTGAGATTGATTGAATTAATAATTGAACGGGTTAATTAACTTCTACGTTGGGCATATTAGACTTAATTTTATCACACCAGAAGCAAGTATTGAATCATGAAGCTCGGGAGGATTAATCAAAACACAAATCAATCTAAAACAACTATCAAATGTATATAACATAAACTCTATTTAGATAATTATCAATGCAAAGATCGATTCAAACACATCAAGAGCAAGAAAATAACCAAAAAAAAAAAAAGAAGTATATTCTTTGAATAATACTCGAAAAAACTCATCATCAAGACTTCCAAAAAAAATAGCAATGCTAGTATGCATGGCTATACGACGTTATAAATGATCTTATTTCTTCTCTTCCTTCTCGGCTTCAGCCGCTCTCTTCAACCTTGCACCAGAATGGCGAGCATTGGTGCGCTCAATACACAGCTTGTCATAAGCTTTGAATGATTTCATTTCATTCGTGACCTTCACAAGCTCAATAGTTGGCTGCTCTCTAACAATAGGCAAGTAAGGACCCTGGACTTGAGTGGCATTGGCAAGTTCCTCGACACTAGAATCACCAGCCTGAGCAAAAATTGTGTTGAGATGTAAGTTCATCGATGCTCCAACAAAATAGCAATTAAGCAAACAAGTTTTTCGTTGTCAAAAGCGGACAGGTGTGACTACAATAATTTCGGGTTTACCTTGACTTTCTTGGCGTGCCTTGGGAAGATAACTAGCTTAGCTTTGTATGTCTTGAGCCTCTGGACATTGGCTTGGAGACCTTCTAGGGATCTGTTCCTGCGCCTGTGATCCACAGCAATGCCTATAGTTGGAGCAAGTTTTTTGGGGATACCAGCTGCCTACACGACAACAACAAGGAAGATAATCACATGATCAACTTCAAAATCCATAGTTGCAACATAAAGGTGTAAAATAAAGTCTGCCCTGTCCACCCCCCACCCCTCGAAAAGGAACAGACAATTAAAAAGCTCTTTGACATGTGAACTTGCTTGGCAAGAACCAGGCTCATTGCCGAACTCTAAAAGAAACTGAGAATCAAACATAGATCCCAACAGGGAAACGAGTTCAGAATTGAGGCAGACACTCTTAAATTGTTTCCTCTGTCTAGCAGGTTGTCGCTTTTTACAACAATATACAGCAAGATTAGATAGAACAAATCTTACTTTCAGCTCTTCTAGAGAGAATCCTCTGCCAGCTCTGACTTTCATGTTGTATTTTAGTGTTTGTCCATGAACAATAGGTCGGAGTGCACCTGCTGTTGGCCTAGGGAAGATTGCGGCAGCTTTCTTCTGCCTAGCTGGAGTTGGCAAAAGCAAAACATGTCAGAAAGTGTAAGTATTCTTGAGCCAAAGTTGAATTTGAGACTTGAAGCTCTAAAAATAATGAGCTCACCAGCCCGTCTCCTTGTTTTGCGAGCAGGTTGGTTAAACCAAGTCCTTACATAGTTTTGCCAATGCTTCTTAAAGTGACCGTTGGGGATAACATTGTTATGCTTCATGATTTACCTGTGTATGCTGAAACATAGAATTAAGTTACTAAGAATTGGAAACTGCTTAGGAAATATATGACGAGGATAAAAAGAACCAATGCAACATGCAAAGGAACATAGTTTTTCAATCAAAGAAGTAGGTCTATGTGATTCGAAAAGTAACATGAGGCTGCCCCAGGAGGCAAAAGCATATGAAAACATTACGATTCAAACAACAATAAATAAGCATTATAAGAACTTATATTTGATCATGTAAAAGCTTGTTGATTAGTTTAACATTATCTAAAATAACAACAAGAAGCATTCCAGTAGTTATGGTTCAAACAACATGAAAAGTTTCACGAATAAGTTCAAGAGTTTTGTTATTTCATCAAATTGAAGACAGAGAAGTTCAGGAGACACTGTGGTAGTGAGCATTTCGTCTCCTACATTCTATCCATTCCAAGGCACTGAATACCAGGACAATTTACAGAACAAAAAGCACAAATAAAAATAAACATTGAACTTCAACAGTATCTAACACCTCCCTTTATTATTAATAAGACACCGTCCCACACCAAACAAAGCAAAACGATACCAATAAAAGATGGCATTCCTGGATCAAATGAACTATACTCACATAATTGGCTGATTCTTTGGGAGAATCGTATCTTAGTAGGATAGGTAGTTCAACTAGATGGGCCAAACCAACTATATAGCAAAACCAGCTCTCATTTACCCAAAAAGCAACACCCCCACCCCGCCCTCCTTATCCAGTCGAACCCAAATTTCCACAACTTCTTTTTTGATGACCACGGTGTCCGAGGCAGTTTTGCGCACCTTGACTAATTCCACGAAATACATGCCAACTCACATCGACGACAGGTACCAAGTGACACTGTCCATCAAGGCTCAAAAACTCAAATTTCCATAATAACTTGAATACACACTATACACTATGATTTGCTAACTGATCTTACATCTAACTATATGCATAACCATTTAAATCAATCTATCATCATGGTATAGCCAAAAAACAAAAAAACATGCATCTCATAATTAAAACACAAAAAAATAACAACATATCAATATATCCCCAGAAAATTCATTTTACAGCTTCTCAGAATCCTCTCAACACTTCCCCTCATCATGTCCAGCCTCAAATACAAAAAACCAGAAAACACCACTGAAACAATGCATATTCACACATTTTGATACAATAATTACACAATTTAGCTCATTAGAAAGCAAATTCGAACTGTACAAACAATTTCATACCCAGAAATTAAATGGGAAATTGAAAAATATTAGCAAATCTAACTGAAACTCACCGAGAAAGGAAGCAATGCTGATGTTCTGTCTCTTTTGAGGCTATTTGGAATAATAGGTATTGCTTTAATATGAGAAACCCTAGATTGAAACACTTTTGGAGGCTTCGAATGGGCTCATCTGTCTGAAGCTTGGCCCAGAAATACTCTTTTGGGCTTCAAATGGGCCCATTTGTCTGAAGTCTGGCCCAGCAAAAAACTTTGGGTATTTTTGCGTGAAGTTGTAGGATTATTGAGAAGAAAAAAAAATAGATTCTTGAACCTTAATTATTTATAATCGAATTTTAGGTGTTATCTCACTAACTAGCGTATATATGTTAGTTTTAGCATAGTTAATTATTGTTATGTATTATACATTGTTAGTCGCACTTGCTGTTCCTACCTTGTATTTCATTTTTTTCATTTCATTTCATTCCATTTTGTCATATCTAGTCTTTCTGCTTATGAATTTTGAGTTGAGGATTTTCGGAAATAACCTCTCTACTTCTATGAGATAGCGGTAAGGTCTGTGTAAAATCTACCCTCCCCCAACCCCACTTGTGGATATCACTGGGTATGTTATTGTTGTTGTTTTATGTTTGTTAAATTTAATATTTAAAATTTAGATGGTTAGAAAAAATATATTTTTGTAGGATTTCAGGGTTAGGCACTATTTTCGGCGAAGTATGCAAAAAGTTGCTGAAAATGATGATCTACGAGACCCTTTAGCGTTTTTTATGAGCTTTTAGTGAGGAGTATACTTCTAAAGTTGAATCTACGAAAATAGTATTAAGGTATTGATCAAAATTCTATGTAATCTAATGTCGAATGATAAGTAAAAGTTAACCAGTAACATAAATGATTACTCCATTCGTACTATTTTATTTATCATAGTTCTTATTTTTAAGATTGAATTTCGAAAAGCAATATTTTTTCTTTTAATTAATATAAAAATCAACACACGTTTTTTTATATTCTAGGGTATTTCCGGTCCCAATTTCCATTTTACATCAGATCCGGTCGTCTCCTTTGACGTATGTATCTTCTTCTTCATCTTCACTCTTCTGCTCAGTGCTTTTGGTTCTTCCTTTAATGGAACGCGCCTTCGGATGTGTATATATATATATGCTTTTGTATTTGAGCTTCGAATTTTAAGGGTTGATTCTTAGGGAGGAATTAGCTGAGCCTTTAGGAAATAG
>JAOTQJ010000011.1:20822599-20835319 GCA_025642045.1 Solanum sejunctum | reverse complement strand
CTAGTAATACTCACTTACATCTTTATGGTTATGTAGGGATTAACAGGAATAACATTGTTAGCAACTATTAAGGTATTTGTGCCAAATCAAGACCAGTGTGATCAGATTGCCCTTCTTCTAGGCAACTGCGAACCAGCCAAATCTTGGCAAATGATGTACTTATACACAATGTTATATGTGACGGGGTTCGGAGCAGCAGGGATAAGGCCTTGTGTCTCATCATTCGGGGCTGATCAATTCGATGAGAGAAGCAGAAACTACAAGTCACACCTTGACAGGTTTTTCAACTTCTTTTACTTATCGGTCACAGTTGGGGCGATCGTGGCGTTCACTGCTATTGTGTATATTCAAATGAAACATGGATGGGGAGCTGCTTTTGGGTCACTGGCAACTGCCATGGGCCTGTCCAACTTGTTGTTCTTTGCTGGTACTCCGATGTATAGGCACAGGTTGCCCGGAGGCAGTCCTCTCACACGTGTCGCTCAAGTCCTAGTTGCTGCCTTCCGCAAGAGGAATGTTTCGTTCCAAAGCAGCGAGTATGTGGGATTGTATGAACTTCCCGGTAAAAGATCTGCTATCATGGGCAGCAACAAGATAGCTCATACCGATGATTTCAGGTAAATTTCAATAATTGCTCATTTTCTCACTTCTTCGAAATGGTTTCTTGGCGTTACCGTCTCATCTAAAAGCTTGAGCTGTTCGATAAAACGTTCTCTTCTATGTAGATGTTTGGACAAAGCAGCTCTGCAGCTAAAGGAAGATGATGTTGCCAATCCATGGCAGCTTTGCACAGTGACTCAAGTAGAAGAAGTTAAAATCCTGATGAAACTTCTTCCGATTCCAGCCTGCACAATAATGCTAAGCGTGATACTAACGGAGTACTTGACTCTATCGATCCAACAAGCGTATACATTGAACACTCACATGGGACAATTGAAACTTCCTGTCACCTGCATGCCGGTCTTTCCAGGCCTCAGCATATTCCTCCTGCTCTCCCTCTATTACTCCGTGTTCGTTCCAATATCAAGGCGGATAACTGGCAACCCCCATGGTGCTTCTCAGCTTCAGAGAGTTGGCATTGGCTTAGCAGTCTCTATACTATCTGTGGCGTGGGCTGGCGTCTTTGAGAGGTATCGGAGAACTTACGCGATCCAACATGGTTATGAGGCTAGCTTTTTGACTCCTATGTCTGACCTCAGTGCCTATTGGTTGCTAATCCAGTATTGCCTAATTGGCATAGCTGAAGTTTTTTGCATAGTAGGATTACTCGAATTCCTATACGAAGAGGCTCCGGATGCAATGAGAAGCATTGGATCAGCTTATGCTGCTGTAGCTGGTGGTCTTGGTTGCTTTGCAGCCTCAATTTTGAACAGCATTATCAAGTCTGTCACGCGGGGAAAAGGCGAAACAAGAGAATCCTGGCTTTCCCAGAATATAAACACCGGGAGGTTCGACTACCTCTACTGGCTCCTCACTATCATGAGTCTCATAAATTTTGCTGCTTTTCTTTATGCAGCAAATCGTTATCAGTACAGATCAAAGGATGGGATTGACCAACAAAGTACTAACGCACCAGATCCTATCAGAACTCCACAGTTAAGCGTGTTTGGACGAGAATAGTACTAGTTATGATGACCCCTTGGAAGTCCTCGAGTTGCATCCCTTTGCTTACAAAAAGCAAAAAAAAGAGCCTACTTTTGCCACTATCTCAACCACTACTAGTAAGTAACCATATTTTAGTTGTTCCTTAACAAAGAGGAAAAAGGAAAGAAAAATCTACTCTTGTATGTGACATAGTAGTAGTATCGTTCCGAGGGTCTACCAGAAACAATCTCTCTACCCTACAACGGTCGATGAAAGGTCAATGTACATCCTTCCTTTCCCAGACCCCATTTTTGGGATTACACTGCGCATGCTGTTGTTGTTGACATAGTAATATTAGAAGGTAAGTGAAACCGAGTCCTGAGAAAGTAAAAAGAAAATATTCTCTCAGTTACTTGAAAATAGGATATATGGCTATTCATTTCATGGTCTTTTATCTTGTAATGTTCTTGAAATTGTTCATGTTTTAAAAAAGTTCAGCTTTCAACTAAATCTCCACTTGATTCTTGTAATATTCTTGAAATTGTTCATTTTTGAGTTCCTCTATTAGAATTTCTGACTCCGCTACTATGTAAGATGTTCAAGCAATATTTGAACAATTAGAGTTATGTGCCAAAAACAGAAATTTTGAGCAAGTATACTGTATTAGAGCACTTGAACTTTGAGTATGCATATCTATACACCTCAACTCGTCTTCACTGTATTAGTTAAACACTCCAACTTAGAAAATGGTCATCTACATTTATGTGTCACATTAACATTGAGCGTCCATGAGACATAGTGGAGACGTGTTGGAGTGTTTAATAGTTGCCAATTAAAATCAAATTGCTGCGTCTAGATATGAACTTTCAAAGTTGACGTACTTGTCATCTGATGCCAAGTTTGACCGTCTATTTATGTATATCGCCTTAAAAAAATATAGCACCTATAGTCATATCACGAATCTATATGTCTAACCTTACAACCAATGGCCGAGCCTCCTTTATCTGAGGAGAGTCAGTTGACAACCCTTTCATCGGAGAAATTACACAGTGTATATAAACTATTTTTTTTATTATATATGTTGAATCCCCTTGACTTACTAGCGTGTTTACTTCTTTATATATTGAAATATATACAAAAATAATCTATAATTATAGATTTTTTTCTTAACTTGAAATTTTTTAATTTTTCAAATATTTTAAAAATACTTATATTTTCATCAATCTCGGATGGAGCCAAAGATTGACTATTTTTTGGCCTTGGAGTATGATGAAATAAAGCAAAATAGCTCTTTAAACTATCTGCGCTTTTTTCATTTGTGAAGTAGCAGTTAGTCAATGCAACTTTCGACGCCCCTCATGGATCATCTGGAACAGTCGCTTTATGTTTTTAAACATAGGGGTTAGGCTACGTATATCCGACCTCCCCTCACCCCGCAATGAGCGGGAGCCTTTTGAGGCATTGGGATATGTTATTGTTGTTGTTGTAGTATAGATAATATTTAGAAATCATGATAATAATATAAAACAAGAGGAAGCAACTCTTTATACTCATAGCAAGTTTGGTATGAAAACATGAAATATATAATTATATCCAATTAAGTTGTACATACATTATTAAAATAATCTCTTACGACAATAACAATAATAATATACCCAGTGATATCTTACAAGTGGAGTCTGAAGAATTAAAATAATTCCTCACATTACTTAAAATTCATTAATTATTTGGTGGGGAAAGTATGAAAATGGTCCTAGGATATTTTAATGATATGATTTTGTAATAAATCAGAGAACAATCAAATCATTATGTCTCTCTTTTGTTTTCTTTTGGTTAGTGTCTGTCATAAAATAAATAAATAAATAAATGGAGGGTGGTTGTATTGTATCTAACTAATCACAATATATTAAAATGATATTTTTCATTTTTGTAAATTTTAAAACCTTAATTTATTATTTAATAAAAAAAATTGAATGGAAACTTATTTTATTGTTGTTTGCAAATAATACATATAGATAATTAAGTGTTTGAATAGAAATGTTAAAATAGATAATAAGTAGTTAGTGTGTTTAATTAGACAAAAATGATGATAAATATTTTTTTAAAATTAAAAAAAAGAAGCTATGTTAATGGATAGAGCAATATTAAAAGTTATGTTTTAGGAGATGCATTTTAGAGATTATAAAAATGAAATCATAAAAATTAAATAAGTTAGAGATGATCAATCTATGAACTTTTGATTGTTAAGATTTATAAGTACATACTTGGTTTTACTTTTACTTTTACTTTTACTTTTTTTCTTATAGTTTCTAAATGTTTAATAAGTCAAAAATTACTTATAAGCTAATTTGATCAACTTATAAACTTATCAAATCATCTCTATTAACATGCTAATCGATATGAGATTGTTTTACTCTTATGTGATTGCAAGTAATTAACACACACTTTCTTCATACTCACACTTACTCTTTTTTATAATTATGTGATAATTATAGTTTAGTACTTTCTGTGTTCACTTTTACTTGTCATTGTTTCGTTTTTCGAGGTCAATTTGATTAACACTTCAAAGCTAAATTGAAGTAGTTAAATTTAAAATTTAGATGCTTGAAAACTCTATATACCAAAAATGTTATAAGTTGCAACCTTTCTCGTATGAATATGATGAAACAATACATGTTGAAATGTTGATCAAAATTCATATAGTTTGACTTCGATAAATAAAATAGTGATAAGGTAAAATGAACGGAAAGAATAATAGTTTTGTAGTATTGGTTAACATGGCAAGGAATTAAAAGTGAAAGCTACAATTGTTTAAAGAGAGCTAGATCTTGTTAGGCAAGAAAAGCATAGTCAAGGTTTCCAATATTCTCTTTTTTATGTTTCCCTTCATTAACTTCTTGTCTGGCAAATACCCCCATGCTGTCTATTGCCATTTTGGTGTGTGTGTGTGAGAGAGACAAACTGGCATTTGTTTCTTTGTTTCATTATAATTCAACACTTTGAATGGACCACTCATGAGAGGTAGGGGGTGGGATAGTTAAAAATAGCTTAAATTTTGAATTCGAGTCTTGAGAATGATTATAACTTATTTAATGTTATAAATTTTTCACTAATCTTGGATGGAGCCAAAAATTGACTATTTTTTGACTTTAGAGTATGATGGAATAAAGCAAAATGACTCTTTAAACTGTCTGCGCTTCTTTCATTTGTGAAGTAGCAGTTAGTCAATGCAACTTTTGATGCTCCTCATGGGTCATCTGGAAACAGTCGCTTTATGTTTTTAAACATAGGGAGTAGGCTGCATACATCCGACTCCTCCCTCACCCTGCAATGAGCGGGAGTCTTTTGAGGCACTGGGGTATGTTGATGATGTTGATATTGATGTTGATGTTAATGCTATAAATGTTAAATGAGTTGATCGGTCTGCATTCGATAGGATCTAACGAGTGAGTCGAGTTGAATTTGAGCGAGCTAACTAGATTAAGATAATAAATTAATAGATCATTGGAATACTCAAAAGTTACCTTGATTGAGATGAGCCGAATCAAGATGAACGAAAATTGATTCATAAATCATTTGCACAAGTCGTTTATATTACTTTTCAATATTATGCCAACGTTATATAACATATCATATAGAAAGTTATTTTCAAAAGATTTCTCATGGATCAATTTGTACTGCATACTTAGCCTAAAGAAACTCAATTAGGTGACTAACAGGCCCCACCCTTGAAGTGAGGCAAGGCAAACAAAATTCTGAAGTTCAATATTGCCCATTTTCAAGATTATTAAATATAATTTTTAAATTTTAGAAGAACTGAACTAGATGAATCAAAATAGATCTAGTTTGATCATTCACATTTCCAGACTTGAGTGGATTAAGCAGAATACAAATATTTTTAACTACTCATCTCACCATCTCAAATTGGTACAAACTCAAATTAATCAGATTAGTAAATTCTGAATACCGAATATCTAAAAAATATATATATACTTTGAATGGTGTGAGAGAAAAACTTTTCAATTATGTCAACTCTACATTTTCTTTATTGCCTTGTGCAGTTTTTTGTCACACATGTAAGTGTAACCAATAATTGTGAGCCGAAGCAAAACACACACTGCAATAGTTGTACCATTTGTTGTCTTTGCCTTGTTGCAAAAAGACTAACAAAATTCTGTCATGTGCCCTTGCCTACAAGCAATTCTTTTAATTCAGAATTGGTTTGGCTAATTACAGTTTAGCATCATCATTATACATTAAGCAATGATGTCAAAAACAAATTTGTATTGATGAAGGCTTTGTTTTATTCCCCCCATTCCATATTACGTGGCACTGTTTAACTTGACACAATGTTTAAGAAAAGAAGGGAGATTTTTTAAACTTGTAATCGAAAATCATTTATAGATATTTGTGTGGTTGAAAATTATTTCATTAAGGGTAAAATGGGATAGACTAAAACGAAAAGTGTGCCACATAAAATGAGATGAACAATAATATTTTTTAGGAAAAATTATGCAAACTGATAAATGATTATTATTTACTTTAGCTATACCGTTAGACTTTCAGTTAATTATTAATATGGTATTTGGATCGATCAGAGTTCCGATTAATTTGAATTATGCATTGCAGGTCTTCTTAACAATGACATTTTCAATAAAATTGAAGTGTCTATTAATTTGGATCTCACATTGCAGGATTTATTTGGAGATGACATTCACAACAAAATTTTCTTCATATCAAAGATTCAAACGTAAAATCTTTATTTAAAGATGAAATAGTTCTACCACTACAATCTTTATTATAAATAGTTTTATTTAATAAAATATGATTATATAACCTATTATATCATTTCAATAACAAAATAATAAAAAAACATCTTTATACAACTTCACCTCATTGTGTAGTTTAGGGCATTTGAATTTACTAAAAATTTATTTATTTCTAATTTTCATTTAGCTTTTTTGTTCTTTGTAGGCTAACATATCCCTATATATGGGCTTATGTAGCTACCCAAGTCAACAAATGGGCTTTTTGCCACAAGTGATGGACATGACCCACTCAAAATGAGGTAGGCCCAACCCAATTCCATGTTTTATGTGTTGGCTTGTTTGATCATCTAATAATAATGAGATTTGGTTGTTCTATATAGTTGTTTATTCTTGTTAAAGTGGCCAATTTATCTAGTTTATTGTGGCATATTGTAGGTTAGTTGATGTTCTTATTGATGATACATTGGAAGAATTGAATCTTTGAATATCAATAGATTAATTGTTTTGCTTTTGAATTTCGATTAATAGATACACTATTATCATATATTTGTATATCACATTAATTGAACATCATAGTTCAAAATATGACTTACTTTCACAATGTATTAATGGTGAAATAATAAACATGCGAGAATCAAAATCCTTTTAAAATAATACAAAGTTGATATTAATCTCATACCGAGAATAAAACCTTCTACAACAACAACAATATTACCCTAATGCCTCAAAGGCTCCTATCCATTTCGGGATAAGGGGGATTCAGATGTACGCAACCTGACCCCTATGTTTAAAAACATAGCGCGACTATTTTCAGATGACCCATAATAAGCGTCAAAATCTACATACCCCACAAATCAAGAAAACACCTAAATTATAAATAAGCAATCCAAATGACATGATTTTATAATAAATTTAGTATTTAAAGAACATGTTCAAAGAGAAATGCATAGACAATAGTCAGTCCTACTTATTAAAATAGACGATAAGTAAAGTTATATAATCACCATAATCTCAAATATAAACAGACTTAACAATTACTTTTGTTTTCCATTTGAGCCAAAATTTTACTATTTTTTGATTTTTGGGTATGATGGAATAAAGCAAAATGACTCTTTAAACTGTCTGTGCTTCTTTCAATTGTGAAGTACCAATTAGTCAATGCAACTTTCGACGCTCATCATGGATCATCCGAAAATAGTCGCGCTATGTTTTTAAACATAGGAGTCAGGCTGTGTACATCCGACTCACCCTTACCCTGCAATGGGCGATAACCTTTGAGATATTGAGGTAATATTGTTATTTATTATTGTAACAATTACTTTTATGATTTTTGCAAAATTCTACATAACCCACGAATCAAGAAAATACCTAAGCAATCCAAATGAAATGATTTTATAAGAAGATCATGATTCAAAGACATTGCATAGCCACAAGTCCTAATACTTGTTTCTTGATCCACCCCCACCCCCACTAATTGATTGCCAAAAAACAGGCCAATTCTTCTTAGCTTCATTCCAACCCAAAGTTGACCCTTCTCTCATTGGATCCCAACTAGATGAAACTATCCCATAACTAACTCCCAATAAGGCAGTCCCAAAAAAGACAAATGACACAATAAAAGGTACCCAAGTAGGCACATCAATCTTGAATCCAACCTTAAGATAATAAAAGAAAGGAAAAAACAATAAACCAATAAATAAAGGGATACCAACTGAAAATCCCATTCTTCTTATCATCCTATTAGTTACTATCTCTGGTATAACTCCTTCTTGATTACCATCTTCATCATCATCTTGATCTTCATTCTCTTGTTTTGCTATTTTCTTGGATTTTTTGGTAAGTTTTTTAGGGGAAGGTCCAAAACCTTTTGGAGAATTGAGTGTTGCAAAAAGAGGGGTGGTTTTTTTATGTAATTGTTTGGATTTTGGAATATGGAAGTGTTGGTTTTTTGAGGGAAGGGGATGTAAAGGGGATAGTACTATTCTTGGAAATGAGCATGTTTCCATTTTATTGTTTTCTTCTTCTTCTTCACTTCTTGATTTACAACTTACTTCACATTGTTGTAATTTGTTTGGTTGGTTGTGATGCCTTTTGTTCAAGATTTATGTAAGAAGCTTATCTATAAGTTGTTAATTTACCATATTGCCCATGTTGGTAAATTTATCCCAAGCCCTCAATATTAAAGAGCTCTATATATTAAACACAAACAAACCAAAAAGGCTCTATGAGGCCCCTACAAAAACATACTCCCTCCCTTTCGTGTGATATTCTTTGACCTGATATGATGTAAAAAAAAATATTTCATTTATATATATTAATAGTTTAAAGGTAATTTGATTCACAGATAAAATTATTTCAGAGTTATAGTTTTGAAATTATAATCTTGTGATTGATTTATCCCATATTTCAAAAGAGAATAAATTTTTCTTGGTATTAATTGTATTTTCAATCAAACAAAATATAATTTTTTTTCCAAGTAATCCTAAATAGTCCATCTTATTCAATGAACCACACGACACCAACTTCATTTTTAAAGATTTAGGACTAGGCCTGTTGAGGAACTGAGATGATTCATCTTAGTCTTAGTATGTCAGGTATGTTTTTGGCCAAGCCCAGGGATTGAGAAATTTATAGTGGCGGGTCTATCTTCTTCTGGGCGAACTGCGAAGCCACTTTTGCTTTCTTTCATTCCATCTATCTTGCTTGATTGGTTAAAGAGAGCACTTTGATAAGACTGTTCCGTAGAGAGTGTGGCTAAACACTGATTTACCTGATCGAGCGTTCAAAATTGCAACGGTCCAATTCACAAGTAATATTGTAATATTGTTAATCTAAAGCTGTGTAGCTTTAAAACACGTAGCTAGGATATAATGCCTTCAAGTTAAAGTATTAAATTTGAGATAAAATTTATTTTAAATAAAAGTGTAATATATATTAATGATTTTTTTTGTACTTTACTCTATGTTACATACGCCTCTTATTTTATATGATATTCTTTTTTTTAATGTGTTCATAAAAAAATTATCTTACTATTTAGTTTTTTTTTTACTTTTATAATTATATAAATATTTAAAAATTATTTTAATAATATTTTAAAAAATTTATATTTTTTTAAAATAATATGTCAAGTCATTGATGTCAAATAAAATGGGACCAAGGGAAGGGAGCATTTATTATGGATAGATCATATTGAACCAATTTTGGCCTTATGAGGTTACTAGTAGTGTTGGTTTTTACAACTAATGAGGGCTGCCATATTTAGGATTTTCCGATCGAATTTCAGGTCATGTCCCCTCCAAGATTCGAGAAAATTGTAGTGAGAGTCTGCTACTGAGCAGTACCCTTTCATGGTATAACCTTAAATCTCTCTATTTTGTCCATTTCATTTCTTAGTGTTACTGCTTGTTTTCATGAGGTTTCATAAAAGGGCATTTTCAGCTCTTTTTGTTCTTGGGGTTTTGTCTAGTTTTTAAGAGCTTTACTTGTGTGAATGAAGGATACTGAATTACCCATTTCATTTTCTAAGTGTTGCTGCCTGTTTTCATGAAGTTTCATAAAAGGGTATTTTGAGCTCTTTTTGTTCTTGGGGTTTTGTCTAATTTTTAAGAGCATAGCTTGTGTGAGAGAATGATACTGAACTACCCATTTCAGTTCTAAATGTTGTTGCTTATTTTGAGGTTGCATTGTTTAAATTGGGCTATTTTGTTCTTGGGATTTTGTCTAATTATTAAGAGCATAATCAAGGATGCTGAAATTCTCCATTTCATTTGTAGTTGTTATTGCTGCTTAGTTTGAAGAGGTTTCATTGTTTAAAAGAAAGATTTTTTACGAATTAAGAGTCTAACTTGTGTGAATCAAGAATGCTGATTCATCCATTTCAAAAGAGTGTAACTTGTGTGAATGAAGGATGCTGAAATTCTCCATTTCATTTGTAGTTGTTATTGCTGCTTAGTTTGAAGAGGTTTCCTTGTTTAAAAGAAAGCTTTTTTACGAATTAAGAGTCTTAACTTGTGTGAATCAAGAATGCTGATTCATCCATTTCAAAAGAGTGTAACTCGTGTGAATGAAGGATGCTGAAATTCTCCATTTCATTTGTAGTTGTTGTTGCTTAGATTGAAGAGGTTTCATTGTTTAAAAGAAAGCTTTTTTACGAATTAAGAGTATAACTTGTGTGAATCAAGAATGCTGATTTATCCATTTCAAATCTAAGTGTTGTGCTTATTTTGAATTTCTTTATTTAAAAGAAGGCTATTTTGTGCTCTTTTGTTCTTGGAGGTTTATCTAAATTTTGAGAGTATGAACTTGTGTCAATCCAAGTATAGTGAAATTGTCCATTTTACTTGTAATTGTTGCTGGTTACTTTGAGGTTTAATTGTTTAAGGAGTGCTATTTGGCACTACTATAAGTATATTACCTTAACAATCCAAAATAACAATCTAAAAGAGCACGCTTTTCTTTCCTTTACCTCCTTTTGTATTTGGTTGATCACCTCGACAGTTTGGGTAATCTAGTTCTTGAACTGTTTCCAATTTCTAGCTTTCCATGTATGATATATCGATGCTCCAAAATTGCAGCTGCCACCTGCTTGTGAAACTTTTTCCATTTCCTCCTTTTTAGCCATCGCAAAGCATGTTGAACTGTTTGATGATTGAATGGAATTCCTGACCAATTAAATATAGCTTGTTTTACTTCTCGTGCATGGACACTCGACAAATAGTGAAATAGGTGTTGTTGCGTCTCCACCTGATCATCCACCCAGAGGTTACACATCACATCTCCATTTAGTTGTATTTTCAGCCTTTGGAGCCTTTCTTTAGTGAGTCATCCGTTCTGGTAGGCCAGCCAAAATGAACCTGTGTCTAGTCATCATAAGAGACTTCCAAACTAGGTCTGCCTCTTGCATTCTTTCCTGTCTTGCTATCAGCCTATTGTAGCTTTTAGTGACTGAATATTCACCATTCGAAGTCAATGATTATACTCCAAGAGAACCACTGTACCGTGTCGAGGTTTCATTCTTTAAAGAGTGCTATTTTGCGTTTTTTTGTTCTTGTGTGTTTTCTCTAATTTTTAAGAGCATAACTTGTGTGAACCAAGTAAAACTGAGATTTCCATTTCATTTCAAAATGTTGCTGCTAACTTTAAGGTTTCATTGCTTAAACAAGGCTAACTAAGTTGAGAAACACAAATTGCGCTCTTAAAACCCTCTCCAGACTTAGCACTTCCAGTTTGGTAATCTTAAGGCATCTCTCAACAGAATTTGATAGGCTTTTGGTCTTGGGATTGATTGTAGGTAGAAATGATTATAAAGGGCCTGTTCAGGAGATACGAAAGATGGAATCCAGTGCATCCTACTTATGGAGCCTTCTGGGGCATGGGAATAGGCGTTGGTTGTGGGGTGGGATGGGGGCCTGGATTTGGTCCTGAGGCTATTGGTTATGTTGGAGCTGGCTGTGGTGTTGGATTCAGCGTTGGCTTCTCTCTGCTCGGCATTGGCATTGGACTTCCTGCCAATTACATCTTCACAGTTCCTTACAATGGTAACATCTTCACAGTTTTATGAGATTTGAAACTACTGCTGAGGTTGATTTGTTTAGTTACTTGTATATTCTTTTGCAGCCTTCTCAGCTGTCAGAAGTAGTGCTATTGAGATGTCTCGATCCACTGATATACAAAGCATGAGAAACATTGTGGAAGATAGTCGGTGTTTCCTTGATTCAAATATTTCTGGCTTGCAAGAAAGGGTGATTCGAACTTTTTCAAGCTTAAGGGTCAAAGAATCAGCAGGGAAGGTGATAGATTCGTCTGAAGCGACTACCAAAATGTTCTTTCCCGATCAATGTATGGATCGTCTAAAACAAGGCATCAATGGCTTACTTCATCCTTCCAAAGGTATGCTACTAAGTGCTCACAAATGGAAGTAGTATTGTATTGCAGTTTGACCATGATTAGGCTTTTCATGTCACTTTGTTCTAATTCCATAAACATGTTTTCTATCTCTATAAGGTAGTGGTAAAATCTGTGTACATTTTACCCTCTTCAGACCCCACTTGTAGAATTTCACTGGGCATATTGTTATTGTTGTTGTTTGTTCTTATTCCTTAAACCGTGTAATATTAGACTATCAATCTACGTTCTACATGTTGGTCCTTTGGTGGGTTTTGCTGTTGGTCTCTGTAAAAATCTATTCCTTCAAACTAATGGAGTTCAAACCTTACTGGGTACAAACAATTTCTGAGGGCTATCAATTGGTAAAACCTGAATTAACCGTGGTGCACTTGCGAAAAACTCCTTGCCGAGAGCCTGTGCACCCCTGAGATTAGTCGGGGCTCAAAGAGACTTTGACACCCGATGCAAATCAAAAAAAAAA
>JAOTQJ010000011.1:20789521-20808431 GCA_025642045.1 Solanum sejunctum | reverse complement strand
AAAATCAACTTCTTTCGTTGTTCAGACAATGCTACGTTATACCTTTTCTCATTGTCAATTGGTTTATGTTTTTGTAGGTGCACCTTTTCCTTGTAACTTCAAGGATGTTGTCAAAACGATATTCAAACGTCTCTTTCGTGTATATGCACATATTTACCACTCCCATTTTCAGAAGATTGTGAGTCTTAAGGAGGAAGCACATTTGAATACATGCTTCAAGCATTTCATACTCTTCACCCATGTAAGTCGTCTTAATCGTAGATCGTAGATCCTGAATGAGACTTCCTCCGTTGTTTGTGAGTCATACTGGTTTTTATTTCTTCCGAAGCCTCAGACATGGTCATTGGATATGTCTATGGTCTACTCGATTCTCACCAACAAGGTGAAAGTTCTTGTAGTCAACCAACTGAGCTATTAAGATTTCTCCGATACTTTTGAAAATGTTGATTACGTCGTTGTTTGTGCATGTTATTGATTTTTATTTCTTCCGAAGCCTTAAACATGGTCTTGCATATGTCCATGGTCTACACGACCCTCACCAACAAGGTGAAACTTCGTCTAGCTAACCAACTGAGCTACTGAGATTCCTCTTTACTCTGAAAATGTTGATTATGTCAAGAACTTGTTTATGCAACATAATTTGTTCTTATGGTTTATTTTGTAGGAATTTGGGCTGATTGACAAAAAGGAGTTGGCTCCACTCCAAGATCTCATAGAATCTATTATTGGACCTTACTAAACATCTCCTTTTAAACTATTTTAATAGGAAATTATGATGTGATAAAAATGTAATTTTTAGTCTTCTCTATGTATGTAGTCTAATGTGACATTTTAAAATCATATTGAACTTTTTATGTTTGTAATTATGAGAATAATTTTTATGTTTATTTAAATTGATAAGAAAATGCTCATATCCAGGATGAAATAGCAATAAGAATAGAAGTGTAAATAAATTGCAGAAACAATGTTTGTTATTTGTCTTTGATGAGATATAGAGCTGGTTATATGTTAATGTAATTGTTATATAATTAGTAGTAAAATTGTAATTTTAAAGATAATTTTTATTGAGTTATTGGTTTAATCTTAATTATTAATTAATATCTTAGAATAAAAAAATTGAATTGATAACTCAATAAAAAATTTATAAAACTCTTTAAATTGCTAAATATTTATAAATTAATAGTATTTTTTTGATTCGATTCTTTTGTTTAATTAATTTTTGCACATCTTTAAGTTGAGCTAATATGTAAAACGCTTTATTTGGAGGGTACATTGTAAGATTAAAACTTATCAGAATTGATGAAATTTAATTTCACGAAAAGAGCAAAAAAGTTCAATTATACATCATGATTAGAACTTAGAAGTTAATAAACAAAAAATGGAACTTCATATTAGTTACTTTGTTTATTAAAATTAACAATCAAAAATATATTTTAATTATTTTTTTTAAAGTTATATCTTAACTATCTACTATCCCATTTATTTATCTAAATCATCACTCTCATTTATTAGCACACATTGATAATAAGTTAATTATCCAACATATATTTGTTATTGGGAACATATATTTAATCAAATTAATGAATGTTTTAATATAAAGAAAGTGATAATTTAAGTAAATATCGCAATAATAATAATAATTTAACTACATTTAATATTCAAATATTTTAAAAAAATCTTTTTTTTAAAAAAAATTTATGATCAACTGAGTATTTCACTCATTTCATTTTATGAAATACATAAAAAAAAGTTGATATTTTATTTTACTTATTTCAATAACAACAACAACAATATACCCCAATACCTCAAAAGGCTTCCGCTCATTACGGGGTAAAGGGGGTCGGATATACGCAGCCTAACCCCTATGTTTAAAAACATAAAAAGCGGTTGTTTCTAGATGACCCATGAAGAGCGTCGAAAGTTGCACTGACTAACTGCTAATTCACAATGAAAAAAGCGCAGATAATTTAAAGAACCATTTTGCTTTATTCCATCATACTTCAAGGCCAAAAAATAGTCAATCTTTGGCTCTATCCGAGATTGATAGCCAAAAAATTAACTATTTTTACCATTTTTTTATTTTTTCAAGATATCTCGGTTCGATAGGTCAAAGATTAATTATCCGTTGGTCTGAGCTTTATTTAAGGATTTGAAGCTGATCAATTGATTGCAACATGCACAAGACGCGAATCTGAGCTTTATTTAAAGATTTGAAGCTGATCAATTGATTGCAATATGCATAAGACAAGAATCGAACCTTTGATATTTATTTAATCAACCTAATGAGCTAACCACTGTACCAACTAAGTTTGATTAACTATTTTTACCACCTAAAGAAAAAGAAGAGTTTCATTTTTTTTCCCTATACTATTCTTAGTATTATAACATTAAATAATAAATAATAATATATATATTTTTTAAATTTCGTATCAAATTATATTGAAAAAATATTGTTTATTTGCAGGCACAAACCCCCAAAGGTGGTGTGCGCGTATATTTTGACTATATACACACTTAGCTCTTTTTTTTTTTCAGAATTTTGCAGAAGAAGATTCGAATTTCATATCATAGATTCCTACTCTTTTGTGCTGCGATCATCTTTTTAGAATTCACAAATCAGCTTTTTTGTTGAATTTTTTTCAATTTATTTTGTTTTTTGGTCAAATTCTTTGCAAAACTACAGATTTTGCCATTGGTAGAGTGTTTTTTCAATGGATTTCAGTGAATAAGTTTCTCAAATTTGAATTTTTTGATTTGGGGTTTTGCTGATTAGTTGAAAAGATCTGATTTTTTCTTCATTCGGTGAGGATGGATAGAGTTGCATAGTGTTTATCGAACTAGCCGAAGTGAGGGATTCAAACTCTAAGCTTCCGGATTTTTGGCAGTTTTTTGTAGTGATTTATTGTGTATATAGTTGTTGATTGTTGGGATCAGCAAAGAATTGAAGAAGAAGGGGTAGCAAAAGTTTGAATTTTGAAGTGAAATGTCAAAGGTGATGTATGAGGGGTGGATGGTTAGGTATGGGCGGAGGAAGATTGGCAGATCGTATATTCATATGCGATATTTTGTTCTCGAGACACGATTGTTGGCTTACTACAAGAGAAAGCCTCAGGACAATGTGGTTAGTTTACTGAATTTGAATAATTTCATTGAAGTTTTGAGGTTAGTGATAGTAACATTGCAAGTCTTGGTAGATTACAGCCTTTGAGAATAAGCTAGAGTGCTAGAGTTTTAAATTTTATGATCTTAAAGTAAATATGCTTGTGATGTATTGAATGTCTTTTAGATCTTGTGATTTTAAACATGCCATGTAGAATGTCGGAGTTACAGGTTTACAAAATAGAAGAAGGGGCATACTTTTTGAAACAAACTAAAAATAGAAGTAAAACACCTTAGGAGTCCAATTCATATTATCAGAACCTTGTGAAGTAAAACTAATGAATATTGGATATAAGGACTAGCTTGGAATTGCGCCTTATGACTTTGAGCTCAATTTACTTGACATTTTGATTTGACGGAGAATAGTTTCTGTATTGAATTCTTATTCTTACATGAATGATGTTTTTTCTGGATATCATATTTGCTTAGTCTAGGATGTTGAAATGCGAGTCTAGGAACTTCCATTGGATAGTTGTTTCTAATAGTGCAGGATCTGTGGAGAAACTAGTAGTCTTTTAAACCCCTAATAATTGATTTATGATGTTGCTGTGATTTTTAGGTTCCAATCAAGACACTTCCTATAGATGGCAATTGTCGGGTGGAGGACCGAGGCCTAAAGACTCATCATGGACATGTGAGTTGTTCTTTACTGTTGTGTTTGTTTCTGACCAGTATACATGGAGTAATAAATTTATTTGAGAGACACTGATCAATTTAATGGAGCATCAAGTTCTTTTTCTAGGCGTAATTGTTAGTTTGTCATTGTTCATCTAGCAGTTGTTTGTATGGACTTCTAATTCAACAAACAACAAGATCCTCCAGTGTAATCCCACAAGTAGGGTCTAGGTAGAGTAATGTGTGGGCAACCTTACCCCTGCCTTGTAGAGGTAGAGAGGTTGGAAATTTATATGCATGAAAAATTAGGTAATACAAAAATGTGAGCATGAGTTGTAATTATTTCATTTGTTTATCCTGTCTTCGCATTATATATTGAGGGCGTAGTCCAGTTAAGAATGTATGACAAATACTTTTGATAAAAAGAAATCCCTTTTTTACTGTTTGATTTTGCCTTAATTAACAAGTGCTGTGCTTGCTAGTCAATCACCGACTATTGTTACTAAATCTAACAATTAAAAGTGGCAAAGTAGGCTTAAAATGTGTAATTCCAGTATTGTCTAATCCACCAATGGTTGATCGTAAGTTGTTGCATGACCTGGATGTGTAATGCTAGTATTGTTTAATCCATCAATTGTTAAATTGAGTTGTTGTATGACCTGGATGTGTCAAGTATTAAGTTGCATGGTTACTTGTGATGGACAAATTTAGAGCATTTTTTAGAGTTCAAATTTATGGCATATTTAGATTGAAAATTCTTTAAAATTTGTTGGACTAAAGGTTTTTATGATGGACAAGGGCCTAGAGATGCTTAAACAATCGGAGGCCAAAAAAAATGAGAAACATGCTCTATTAGAGCTGGGAAATTGATGATAGTTTTTGAAAGGGAGGGGGAATTGATGGGGGAGACGTTCTAGGAGTCCCTCTTACATCCAAGCGCTTCATACAAATAAAAAGCAAAAGAAATCTTCTGATTAATAAAAATTAGCTTAAATTGCCCGAACTTAAAATATTTGAAGTGTCACTCACTTATAGATTCCGTGACTTAATCCTACGCTATAAAAAATTCCACAAACCCACTCTCTTACATATCATTCAATAGATTATCAATCTCCTCCACGTGTAAGTTTTTTTAGTATTCTGTCTCTAAAGGATCTAAATCAGACGTGTATTTTGCATTCCAAATTATTAACCTACCTCAGTATATAAATTTTTAGTATCAAATTTTCGCTTCTCTAGTTAAAGGGTCTAAAATTAATGCGTTCCGAATAACTAGCAAAATTCATCCATTATATTATAATGCGTAAAGAAAAAGAAAAAGCTTTTTGGAGAAAGAAGGGGAAAAAAGGCATAGACATCTATGGCATATTTAACGTAGTAGTGAGCTAGATCAAATTTAGTGAAAAATATTGATGGAATCAAGATAATTGACATGGTGAACATTCAACCAAAATCTTAACTAGTTTCCTGAGTTAAAAGAAGGGATGTCACATCTCTACTTATAATGTTTATTTATGCATTATTAGCTTTATTATAAATGTGAATTCATTTTCTCGAATTCTGAAATATTTGTGCAGACAATGATTTGCTGCAGTTAAATTCTGAATTTTGAAAGATGTCGTAGGATAATTTTTTTGACGTGTGTTGTCATTTATGCTTGATGAAGACACATACTTAACATTTCTCTTTGAGGATGTTAATCTTATGTATATCTTTCAGATGGTTTATGTCTTATCAATTTACAACAAGAAAGACAAGTATAACCGTGTCACGGTGCGTGATCTTTCTCTATTCTTTCTGTTCTTGCTTTAAACAGTTTACTTCATCATCTCGAATGTGCATGCTCAAGTTTTCAAACTTGTTATTCATTCTTGTCATATTGCATCTCAACGTGATCTTATTTTGATTAATTTGGCCTCTCCTGCTACTATTGTTGTTATTCTCCTTATAGTTACGGCATATTACTCCAACCTTTGCTGATAAAACCAATTCAGATGGATACTGAGGGCTCTTTTCTAATTTCTTAATGGAACTTTTCAGGACTATCTCACGTATACTGGAGAAATTACATTTTCCCATTCAATTATGCATACAAAGTTCAATTTGTAATGCAAACTATATATTGTCAGATTAAATAGCTGTCAGTGATCAGATGCAAAAGCCATCACTAAGCATACATTACCTTTATTTGACTATTATTTGGGTAATACAATGACAATATTTAACAAAAGGAAATAAAAGTATATAAAAAACAATGGCAATTTGGCTGAAAGCTCAAGTGACCTTCACCTGAGTGTCATCAAGGATAAAAACATAGCCCAAATGCTCTTCTTTTCCCTACTCTGGTTTAAGAAAAAAAAGATGAAAAATAAAATAAAAAGACATCTAGTTGGCATCAATTTTTCTAAAAAGAATATCAATTTGGCCCAAAACCAAACTGTTGTATGTCTCCATCTTAAGTATGGTGAAAACGGCACAGGTTGAGTGGCTTGCAGAAGACACTGATGCTTGGCGCTACTGGCTTGGGGTGTGTGTGCGTGTCTCTGTGTGTGCCAGCCTGTTCTTTTATCAGTAAGCAAAAGTAAGAACTATTAATTGCAAGATATTTTAGGCAATGCAACTGTCTATTTCAGAAAATACAATGTCTCCCTGTTCTGTATGCTACTAAGGAACTCTTATATTTTCTCCACATCATATACATCAGACAAACTGCACCAAAATGCTAAATTACATAAACGTTGTTGTTTTACGACAAGTCTTAATGATGTCTTCCCTTTGAAACAGCTCTGGGTCCTCTCTTTCCAAATGGTCCAATGTAATTGTTCTCCAGAATTTCCTCAACTCTTTGATTCTTATATAAAACATCCAGTTCTTGGTAACTCTTCTATAGTAGATGACACAACCCATGTTATCCTAAACATGAATATAAAAATTTCTGTATCTGCCCCAGTAACTAGGCAATGCAAAAATGAAATATTTGCCATCTTCCTCCACCTATCAATAGAAACACCTACTACAAAGCTGTTTACCTCTCCTTTTCAAGTTTCACTGTGTTAAACAGGTGTTGTGAGCTAAAACCTAACAGAAACAAGAAACTTTTTTTAGTTGTTGAAATGGTAAGTGTTATTGATGTTCAAAACCAGCACTAAGAATGTGCTATGATTACATCCAAAAAGGTAGCAAAGTAAAGGAAAGAAAGCCTGCCTATCTATACAAAAGATTTTAAGAATTGTTGTAACAGGGTTTCACAAACATCTATCAGTTCCAATTTACACCAAGAAGCTATCATCAAAAACAGTCAGACTTAATCTTCAGACATGAGTTCTTTTGTCCGTCAAGACACCCTCTCTTTTAAGATGCTCCACCAGACAGCTGCAAATGTTGTATTCCAACCTTCTTCAGGTGTTTGTGTAGGCTTTTCTATTCCAACAAGAGAGTAGGTCTGCCGAATTTGTCAATGCCAATTTGCCGCCTAAAAATTCAGAAAGTTTGCATAACTGAGAGGAGACAATGGTTTCTGTGTCTATTTCACACATGTGAATCTGTTCCTCTCCTTTTGAGTTAAAACAGCTTTCCTAAACACTAGCCATCCAAAACACATTAACAGAACCGAATAAACTGGAATACCTCAATCTTAGGGGAGTGTGGCAGAGCCAGGAATCCTGCAAGAATTTGATTTTCCTGCTATCGCCTATTCTGACCAACACTTTACTAGAGAAAAACTCCTGTCCTTGTATGAATTTCCTGACTTTTTTGAATAAGGATTTTCCAGACTCTAGCCCCATAAGTACAGTTGACTTTCTTAGTCATCCCGTGATCTTATTTATCATAACCCTTTTTGAGAGTGCTGACTCTTATGTATTCGTCAGTGTTACTCTGATATGTTGTACTAGTTGCTCGTGGAAAATGCCCAAAACTCCTTGTTCTTTGGCAGGACTTGTATAGGCAATAAATTGTGTTAGATGTCTTTGGAGGCACACTGTGTAAGATGTCTTTAGAGGCACATTGTGTAATGAATATGTGGATGGAATGAAAGTTTCATTGACATGATGGAATTTTATTTGTTCAGTATTTACAAAAGTTGAACCTTTTCATAAAATTGAAGGGCATAGCAGAACTCTCCTATAATGTTTCACAAGGATACAATTTATATATTGGATATAAAACAGCAATGATAGCAATTTACAGATTGTAATCACAAGTGGGATACATTGGATATAAAACATAACTGCAATTTTTTTACAATTCTATACGTGCTTTACCAAGTAAAAATGTTTTGACATAAATTCAATTCCCTCTAGGTGTAATGAGAGATGTGTTGCAGTTTCTGGTGATTAAGGCACATGATTACATTCTAGATCTATACTTCTATGAAATATTTTTGCACTGAAGACTTCGTCGTTGATTGATAAATTATGGTTGGTTTTAGCTGCATTTATGGTTTCTCTTTTGCTCCTTAGACCTGGATAATGTTTCACTGGCCATTGAGCTTCTGCTTATGGGAAATCCTTTATTGAAGATCTTCTCTATCAGCAAGCTAGAGCTTTATTCATTAACAGATTTAGCAGAAAGAGTCTAAAAGATAGAGCTGGGAGGGTGCAGTAGGTTAGCCAGATCTGCCCTATATATTCTTGTACAGATTCCAAAAGATCCATCCAAAAGTCTGTGTCATATACTTCCTCAAGATTATACCACATGACTAATTGATATGCAGCCTTATGCTTGAACTTATATACAAATTTTCAGCCTTGCATCCAAAGCATCTGTAGTTTCTTTCCTTCCAGAGTGCCCACAGAGAACCAAGTGGAATGGTGCTCCAGATCTTATTTTTCTTTTTGACCAATTTCCTTGTATTCCAACATAACAGAAGATCTTTCATGACTTTGGCATTTTCCAACATAGTCCAATGATTTTTAAGAATAGCTTCACAGATTTAATACTAGTTAGCGAACCAGGTGATCAGTATTTCAGTAGCTTCTCCAGACCTGTAGCATATGTTGCAAAGTGATAAATCCCTTCGTAGATCAGAATGGTTAAACATCCACTGGGAGAAGCTATATAAGTAAAGCATGCCTTTTTAGTTTGGGTATTAGTCTTCCATATCTATTTCTGTTGCCAATGATTTCTGATGTGGGAGATCAAAGTGTAGAACAAACTTAGAATGTGAATTTTCTACTTCTCTAATACTGTTCAAGAAATAAGGTTCTACGCACTTCAGGCATTTTGAAGGTTGAGTTGCACAGCCTCTAGCTTGTTTAGAAGGTCAGCCAAACTGTCTTATTATGCAGTCAAAAGAACACTGCCTTCTGAATTGAAACTGTATTAATAAAAACACCAGGAAGGTGCAAGCAAAAGTTTTACAAAACAAAAGAAAAACTATGTTCCTTCTCTTCTGGGAGAGATCCTATCAGGTTAATTAGTTTCTCTATTTACACTAGTTCATTTTGATCTTCTGAGTAGAACCTTCTTTTTAATCTTCAAAGCACCTCATATTTCTTTCCCTCCAAATAGACTGCCAAATACACGAAGGTCTAGATATTGAAGAAAATTATTCATATTAATCATTATCTTGTTCCAGATGGCAGCTTTCAACATTCAGGAGGCACTTATTTGGAAAGAAAAAATTGAATCAATCATTGATCAGGTTGTTTTCTCTTGTGCATTAAAGCTTCTCCTTGATATTTCTCCTCAGATATAGAGTTCTTCCATCTCTTCTTCTCGCTGTACTTGGAGGTAGTAATATGTCTTCAGTTTGCAGCATCAGGAGTCGCAAGGAAATAATGGCAGTAAGTACAATACGTTTGAGTATAAATATGATATGGACAATGGGAGGAATGCTTCTTCATCAGATCACGAAAGTCAGTAAGTATTCTGTTTTTGCCTTCTGCGAGTTATGGAGGTGTTGGTATATTCAATTCAGAATGTGGAAAGACAGTCATCCCACCATTTCTTTATGTTCTATTTCTGTTACATTTCTTTCTTTTGAAGTTAATTTAGCTCTTGACTAGTCACTGCATCAGCAGATTTGGTTTTTAATTCTAACTGTGAAAAAAAAGTGTGCAGACGAAAGATGAGTTTGCTAAATACTTCCTATTGAGTTTAATATTTGCAGGCATTTGTTCATTAAAGAGATAAACACTACTCAAATAGGGTGGCCACAATCAGAGAGCAAAGCAGATCTGTGTTCTCCATTTTGTTTTGGTTTTCGATATTAGCTATGTTGATAAGGTCTATGAGAGTACTTCTCCAACTTCTTGAGGGGAAAGCCTAGTTAACAATTGATGTACGTCTACCTTAATCCAAGGCATCGGGGTCCTTAAAATGGACTGGGTCTGGCTGCCCTCAATCCCAAACTTAGTAGTTTTAATTGGCATTGTACCTTTAGGTTTGATTACTTACATAGTTTTTCTTAAAATGTTTTAAGACTTTTGAGAGTGCAAAAACATATGTCCTGTACTGTATTCATGTTTCAAGTATCATATTTTTGAAAGATAAATCACCTTCTGGTTTTGCTTCAGAAATTGGTCTAAAATGACTCTCTATGAACGAAACAAGGCCTTCACTTTGGGAGGACCAAACAACCTATTATATGCTTACTAAGATTGTAAATCACACGATAATAATTTGAAAGATTGTAGTTGGGTCCTTGGTTGTGCCTTTTACACACACGGGCACATGACACATCTTATAAAATTTATGTGCAATGTAGCACATATCTTTTAGTCCAAGCACTTACCTTTCAATTTCTCCATCTTTTACAATTGTTGTTATGATCGCCCAATATTGTAGGTTTAGTGCTGCTGAGGATGAAGATGATTCTCATCCGAATTTGCTGCGAAGAACAACCATTGGAAGAGGTTATTATTTTGTCTCTTGTCTTGTCTTGTTTTGCTGCCTACATGTTTGCTCAACTATCCATTTGCATCTTGAATGGGCAGGTCCCCCCGAGTCTGTATTTGACTGGACCAAGGAAATAGATTCTGATTTGGCAAACCAAAACGGGAATAACCAAGTGTTCTCCAGAAAGTACTGGCGCTTACTTCAATGCCAAAATGGTTTGTATAATGTTTTCATCTTTATCTTCCTGTAAGCATGTGTTGCTGGCAATGATTTGAATCTGTGTTCCTTTATGTTCGCTTTTGTGTTTTTCAGTGTAGTTAAGCTGTACAACATATAATGTGGTATCTTCATAGACCATTGACAATTTTCCTCCACTAATGTGTGAATGCAGGTCTTCGAATTTTTGAGGAGCTTCTGGATGGCGATTTATTAGTATGAGTTCATCTTTGTGTTCTGTGCTGGCTCAAGCATTTCTAATTTACAGAAGAACAGTTTTGAGGGTATTTTCATGTATTCCTCTTTCTCTATGTAGCCAAAAAGCTGTAGTAGAGCAATGAAGGCTGTTGGGGTTGTGGAGGCTAGTTGCGAAGATATATTTGAGCTTGTTATGAGCATGGATGCAACACGTTTTGAGTAAGTAATGTGAACTGTCTAGTTATTCATTTGTTTTTGTATTAACTTTTCATTCCAAAGTGCTTTTGTTTAGGTTTATTCAGAAAATTATAATTTAACTGTTCTATGACGAGCTCTCAATTTGGCAGTAATTCCTGTATTTTTGCATTTTGGTATCCAGAAGTTGCTGGTCCTCGGTGTGTACTGTGTAGCAAGTCTAAGCAATGCCTTTTGGGCGTATGTTGGTTACACTACAGCTTTACTAGTGATCTAGTGACTAACTCTTGTCATTCCATTTAGCAGATTGTAGAAAAGGTATAGGGTTATAGCATTCTGAGAACGCATGATAAGTCTCTCAAGTTATTGTGAATCAAATAGTGTTTAGAAGAACTGTCGGAAAAAATAACTGCAACCTATAATTCTCCAAATTATATAACTTTTTACTAAGGATTGTCCTAATTACATCATTATGGGGATAAAGGATCCTTCCATATTTAAGTGGAAAATATAGAGGGGCGGGCGCATTGTCCACCGAGGTTTGAACCTCGCGCCACTAGCCTTCATGGATTTCTCAGTTATGTCAAGCACTTCTTTCAGATGCTTATCATGAAATGTGAAGCATTCTTTTTACTTACTTTCTCACTTTGGGGAACAAAGTCTTTAGAGGGGATAATTATATGCAGCCATTAGAAAAAACATAATTTCTATGTTTAACTTAATGTTAAAATCATTATCATTACATTCTTTGTTTTTTCAGTGTTTAACTACTTGTCTAACAGGTGGGATTGCAGCTTCCAGTATGGTAGTTTAGTTGAGGAGGTAGATGGACACACAGCAATACTCTATCACAGACTTCAACTTGACTGGTTCCCTTCGTAAGATTACAGACTAATTTGTTGTAATGGTTGCTTATCTATTTTGTATTTCTCATTGAATTTCTGCTTTAGTTTGGGTAAATAAGCTCCAGCGGCAACATGAGTTGAATGTATCCCCTAATACAGTGATTCTAATCACCATCAGGGTTCATGCATCTCCTAGTTTGTTTGTTTTCTTTTCTCTGACAATTGTAGTTACTAAAGATTATGGTTTTCTTTTGTGCTCCTCATCCCTCTGAAAACACTCACAAACCGAAGATAGAAAAGGAAATCTCATTGAAAAATTCCACTCCAATCAATCAAATATGCTTCCATACCAAATTACTTGTAGTCGTCTGTATGGATCCCTATAACCTTCCGCTCTATGCTGGCCCAAATTTTTTCGAAAGATTGTTTATTTGGATTGACAATAACTGTCTGCAGGTTAGTATGGCCTCGTGATCTTTGTTATGTACGTTATTGGCGTCGAAATGATGATGGAAGCTATGGTAAGTATATCCAAGGGCTCTTATCTTGTAGATTTATCCTTTAGTCCAGTTTATTTATGACTGTACATGATTTGTCATCATTATTCTGCAGTTGTGTTATTTCGTTCTAGGGAGCATGAGAATTGTGGTCCACTACCTGGATATGTTCGAGCTCATATTGAGAGTAACCTCTATTTCCTTCCACCCATTTAGTTCATTGCACTGAATACATATGAAAACAATAGAATTGATGATTCTCTATATATCTTCCACAGAAGTATTCTGAAGGTTTTTATCTTATATGCTAACCAATTATGACCACTCACAGGTGGTGGATTCAATATCTCCCCACTCAAACCTCTTAATGGGAGGCCTAGAACACAAGTGCAACATCTTATGCAGATCGATTTAAAAGGATGGGGTGTGGGCTATATCTCGTCATTTCAGCAACATTGTCTGTTGCAGATGTTAAACAGTGTGGCAGGTTAGCTTTTCTTATACTCTGCTGAAGTCACATAATTGAGAAACTTCAAGTTTGTTATGGCATACTTTTTCATTTGCATCAAATTTGTTAATTCATCATCTGTTTAGGATATATAGTGTTTGGCATTGGAGAGTCTCTAGTGCTTGTAAGCAATTTTCAGGAAGCTTCAGCCTTCCTCTTCCGCCTCTTCACTTCTTGTTGTATGTCAGATATGGAATTAATAGTTGGTTGGTCAACAGAAAGACAAGAAGGGAAAAGTAACTAAGTTAATGATTCTTTTCCTTCTTTATTCTTTTTCTTTTGATCAAATAAATATAAGTACAAACCAGTATGGATGGTCCAGTAGAAGTAACAAATTTTATGGGTTGTGTGCGTGGAAAAGGTTAGCGAAGGGGGTGAGACTTATCTAGATAAATCGATTTCCTAGTTGGGAATGGAAACCGGATACATCTTTATCTGGATATTTGGTGTGCGGAATCAACATTAGAGCCATGTTCCTTTTTATATAGATAATTGGATAGAATTCTTAGAAGCTTAATGCTGCACATGAAGTTGTAAATTTCGCCATCATCTTCGTACTACTAATGAATTGATTTGATTTATCAAAAAATGGAAAAGAAACTGTAGATTCTCGACTGATATTTTGATGGAAGCTTAATGTGTAACTTGCATTTATATTATCCTCCTTCAGGACTCCGTGAATACTTTTCTCAAACTGATGAAAGGACTGCTGCTCCAAGAATCCCAGTTATGGTTAATATGACATCCGCTTCAGTCTCTTCCAAGAGGAATCAAAAACTCATGGAGACTCCTCATCGTCGTACTCATTCTTTGGACCAAATACGAGCTGCAAATAAAAATGCTTCACTGATGGATGAGTATTCTGATGATGATGAGGATTTTCAAGGGGCTGATGAAGAGGTGTGGACTTTAGGCATATTTCATAGTACTTTAGCCATCTCCTTCATAAATACATGCTTAACGTGTTGCATGGATTTTTTGCAGGTAATGCCACCCAGCCCTGAACATGAAATGAAGAAAACTGGTATGTGCTGTCCATTATGTTTCGTGTCCGTAGTATTCACTAAATATTTGTATTGTTTGCACAAATTCTTTACTAACAATAGTTTTGTACTTGTGAAGCACTCGAAGAAGAACCATTGGATCAAATTGATTTTTCCATCTTTTCTGGTAATCTTCGACGTGATGACCGTGATAATGGTCGTAACTGCTGGAGAATATCTGATGGAAATAACTTCAGAGTTCGTAGCAAGAACTTTTGCTATGATAAATCGAAGGTCTTTTAATTGTTTCTCATTTCATTGATGTTCTCTTTGGTTTTTAGACAATCTATGTCACCATGCTCTAAATCACTTTGGAAAATGCTTCTAGATTCCTGCTGGTAAACCTCTGATGGATCTTGTTGCTGTTGACTGGTTTAAAGATACTAAACGGATGGACCATGTTGCTAGACGTCCTGGTTGTGCAGCACAAGTAAGTAATACATTTCAAAGGGATGCCCCAACAAGTGCTTGGTCAAATTAAAGTATTCAAATTGGGATGACAGTTGTGTTTATAATAGGAAAAGATAATATTAGATTGAGATAAAGGAAAAATAAGGTAGATTAACTTTTGAGTAATAGAAATGAAGTATAATTGTGATACTATTGTGAGATGCCCAATAGCGTTGTCTTATCTTTTAGGAAAGTAAGATACCTGCCTTTGTACTTTACTCTTTGAAAAATACTTATTAATTAAGTTCAACAAGCCCCTTTTTATTCTTCCAAGTCACTTTAATAAATTAGAAGTAGTGGCTTACACCTTTTTTTATCAATTTTGTTTCCCTCTTAAGTGATAGCTTTTGTACAGATTTATTACACTGATCATTATAATCCCAACAGTGAACTTTAAAAAAACAAAAGTCCATTTTGCCTTAGGCAAGAGGTCAAGTCCCAGTATGGACTGTTCATTTTCACTGGTAGGTAGGGCACTCCAGAAGACCTGTATGGTTTGCAAGTTTATGGTTTCTTTACCAAGGGCAGAAAAGTCATATTCCTAAGAAAGTTTGGTCGTGCTCAAGTGTCAAATCATGTGCTTTAACTTACTGCATGCTATCACTTTTAGCTGTAACACTTAAGCTTAGCCTATTTTTTAGTCAGTAGATCAAGTGCCATAATTTAATTTGTCTGGGTGCATTTATTCCAGGTTGCTTCGGAAAAAGGACTCTTTTCTTTAATTGTAAATGTGCAAGTAAGTTATTCTACTGCAACTTTCTGTTTTGAGTTGAACTTGCAAGTGCTTGGGTAAGAAATAAGTAAACAGCATTTGTCTTCTGAAAGGTTCCTGGATCAACACACTACAGCATGGTTTTCTATTTTGTCATGAAAGAGTTAACATCTGGTTCTCTCTTGCAACGGTTTGTTGATGGGGATGATGAGTTCCGTAATAGTCGAATGAAGCTCATCCCGTCTGTGCCGAAGGTACCTTTATTTCTATTAACTCTATGAATGATTTCCGGTAGTAGAATATTGATATTTCATATGATTCTAGGACAAATATGGTGGTTTTACTTTAAAAACATCTCTTCAGGAAAAAAGTGTTCTGGGGGATAATTGTTCTCAGGTTCATGCGATGATTATAGGTAGTGGTTGCAATGGAGAAGCATAAATGAGAACTTATTTTTTGAGATTGAATAAGTGACATAACTCGAATATTAAGTTGGAACTTTAACCAATAGCTGAAGAGTAAAGATGTCACCACTACAGAATTTACTTGAGAAATCAGGGACACTATCTTAGAATGAAACACATATGATTCCTCTTTCAGGAAGATGTTTTCGGTTGAGATTCTTGTGTCGTCAGAAAAGTTTATTGGTTCTCGTCATTGAAATTGTTGTTTTTAATCCCGCGGTTTGAACCCTCAGGAGTTGGCCTGGTGGTAATAGACTCGTGCCTTGGAGTTTGCTCCCTTTCAAGGTCTCAAGATTGAAACCCACTAGGTGCAAACAATTTCTGAGGTCCATCGGACTTGGTAAAACCTGAATTAGCCGTGGTGCACTTGCGGAAAGCTCCTTGCCAAGGGCCTGTGCTCCCCCAGGATTAGTCGGGACTCTAAGAGACTCGGACACCCGGTGCAAATCAAAAAAAAAGAAAAAGTTCCCACGGTTTGAAGTTGCTAGTGTTTGATCAATCTCTGCATATAAAGTAGATTATGCAATAACAAGTTTCCTTTTACAGACATGCATGTGATCATCAAATGCATGATAAATAGGTGCGCATGCTGAAACTTGTGGGCTATCTTAGAGGGATTTTACTGTGTTCTCCACTTCCTTCTATATCTTTATTACAATTTGTATGTGCTTAGAACTGACCTCTGTCATGTGCATGAAGGGCTCATGGATTGTGCGTCAGAGTGTCGGAAGTACTCCTTGTTTACTGGGGAAGGCAGTTGACTGCAACTACATCCGTGGTCCCAAGTATTTGGAAGTAAAGACTTGTATCCCTTTTTTTTAGTTATTTCAACATATGAAACACAATGTACCGTACATATATCATACAGGTGAGGACAATTGTTGTCTGTGATTTGATCATGTGTTGTTTATATTCTGTAGATTGATGTTGATATTGGTTCTTCCACTGTGGCAAATGGAGTTTTGGGACTTGTGATTGGTGTAATTACGAGTCTAGTTGTTGATATGGCTTTTCTTGTACAGGTATGTGAATAGACCTTCACCTGCAAGATTTTGTTTTCTTGATGATAAATTGATCTAGACAATTTGTTGAACTTGGGTCCAACTATCTTGGAATGTGAGAATAATTTTAGTTATTTAGCTACAAGTATGAGATACTTTTTCTGTCCCATTTTGTATTGCAACATTATTATTTGGAGTAGTCAAACCGATTTTTTTTTACTAGGATTTTTAAGTACTTTTTAAATAGAATACTATTATAGACAACTGTGACTTGCAGTACTTTCTATGTGGTTCTTGAATATGTGTCCTATCATTCATTTTGGGATGACAAAATGAATTCATGAAGTTAGTCTAATGCATATAGCTTGAAATGCTCGGCTGTTTTCCGGTATAGACTTGTAAGTTGGATTCCTGGACTCCCATTTAAGTTACTATAATGCCAGAAATTGATAACTAGATAAATAACATTATACCCTGTCAACTTGCGCCCCCGGATACATGCCATCTCCCACCAACATATGGACCAGGTCACTTTGTCCAGCAAGGCTTTTGGACGTGACATTTCTTCCAGTGTATGGTAATAATGGGAAATGAAAATCAACACAATGTATTAGAAGCATTCAGGTTCACAGAGAGCCTCTAGAAGCATTTTACACACAAGTAATTTTCTATGATATCTTAAAGTATGTGTGGAAGTGGCATCGTTGTATATAAAGTAGATCACACTGCCAAATAAACTATCAAAACGTAGAATTTTTTACTATCAAAACAATACCAAGGTCTTGCAAATGTGTGATTCTTCTTTTATCTAAAACTTCCTTACTAATTGTAAAATCCTGTCTGTGAGGTTATGTATACGCTGAATCTGATAATGTTATTTGCTGAATTTTGTTAGGGAAACACCCCCGATGAGTTGCCTGAGCAACTAATAGGTGCTGTACGTGCATCTCATATTGAACTCTCATCCGCTATTGTACCAAAGTTGGAACCTGATACTACAGAGTAGGTCAAATCACAACCACAGTTAACCTTCTTCATAAGTTTGATTCTTGAAAGATTATGTATACATAGATGTAGTTCATTTCTATATTTCATTCATCGTGTTCTTGAAATTCGTTTTAGCTCAGAATGGAACCAAGTCTGTTTATAGACGTCAACTTTATTAGATTCTTTTTCTGAGCTCTTTCACTTATCCGTAAAGGTCAACTATTGTCTTATTACCGGGTGCTGATCCGGAATTAACAACACGAAGTTGGATTTGTTTCTCTTTGTAACTGAATTCTGTCTGTACAGATGTGAATTTTGTCTGAAATGTTCTAGTTTAATTCACTTCACAGAGGAGGTTTTCTCCTGTCTTGCCCTCTTGGAGACAACTATTTAGTTCCCCAAATTTGTCTGGTACTTTCAGCTTGTATATTTTCTTGAAGTAAACTATTTACCATGCTGGCAACCTTATCACTTCAGCTAAGGTCTTTCGGAAACCACCTCTCTATCTTCATATGGTAAGGGTAAAGGTCTACATTCGCTCTACCCTCTCTAGACCCTATTTTGTGGAGGTGAGGATTGATGATAATGTAAATGTTATAATCAGGTTCTCTAGTGATATTGTCTACTCTAGGTTTAAATTTGGATGACTTCAAAATCTATTATTGGTATATAAGATCTGCTTATTTATATACTCAGTATCTCTTCTATGTTTTATCCTAAGTTGGGATGTTATAAGAATGTGTCGTCAAAACTTAAAAGACAAGTTTTATGTAGTAGTTCTTAGACAAATTATGTTGTACCGAGCAAAATATCGACTAGTTAAGAACTCACTTGTTCATAAGATGAAAGTAGTAGAACGAGAATGCTTAAATGGATGTGCGACATATTCGGAGGGATAAAATTAGAAGTGATATACATGATAAGGTGAAGGTGATCTTTGTAGTGAAGAAGATGCGGGACATGCAAACACCTGAAGAGAAAGAGCACAAATATCCTAGTGAGATGAAGAGGTAGAGATAAATCGAAAAAAAATGGGGAGAGATGATGAGATAGCACGTGACACATCTTCAAATCACTTAAGACATGATTCTAGACATGAAAACATTTTGTTCGATGATTACAGTCGAAGATTAGTAGATAGTCGAACAATTTATCTCCAATACCTTAATAATTTTATAAC
>JAOTQJ010000011.1:20747458-20768559 GCA_025642045.1 Solanum sejunctum | reverse complement strand
TGATGGAATAAAGTAAAATGACTTTTTAAACTGTCTGTGTTTCTTTCAATTGTGAAGTAGCAGTTAGTCAATGCAACCTTCAACGCTCATTATGGCTCATCCAGAAACAATCTCACTATGTTTTTAAACATAAGGGACGGGCTGTGTATATCCGACCCTCCTTTATCCCGTAATGGACGGAAATCTTTGAGGCATTGGGGTAATGTTGTTGTTGTTGTTATATGAGGTGGAGGTGAGAGGTAAGAGGCGTGCATGCTGAGGATGAGGATTACGATGGTGAAGATGATATGTGTTGGTAAAGCACGAGAGATAAACAATGTAGAATTTATCACTTACACATGAAATTTATTTTTTCTATTTTCATCAGGAAAAAAACTTATTTTTCTAGAGAGGATGTTTTCGTCTAATATCGAACACTCATAATGTTGAGCTTCTGAATTTATTTGCTTCACTACATACTTAGTCAAAGAAAAACAAATAACGGTTAAAAATTCAAGATCATTCATTTTTAAAGTTATTTAATGTAATTTGTTGCTCTTTATCTATTGGGTAGCCAATCATACTATAATGGGCCAAATGTAAGGTCCATATTCCAAGCCCAACAAAATGTAATAGGCCCACAAGAAGCAATAAACTCTTTACATGCAAGATATCAAAGTGATATCATCTCTTTTGTTCAACCAATCTAAAATGTTTCTTGTCTCGCTATGTTTTTAAACATAAGGGGCATACTGCGTATATTCGATTCTCTCTTACCCCATAATGAACGGGAACCTTTGAGGCATTGGGATAATGTTCATAATCTAAAATGTTTCTTGTTATGTCATCTCTTTTACTAACAACATAAATTAATCAAAAGTATAATTTATTTTGTATTTTTAAATCACATAATCAAATTACTATTTAGTTATATATAAATTATCATACAAGAATTGCTTAAAATCATTTGCTTCACTAACTAATTAACTAAAAAAATACATTATAATCACTCTAAGTCCTTAAATTGTTAATAAATATACCTTATTTCACATTCTATCTGACATCAAAACAATATATAAATTCTTACGTAACTTATACTACTCGCTTTGTATTGTTTTATATAAATGATTTATCATTCTACATTCTACCTCATATCATTACGTAATTATTCTATTTTTTGTCTTTAAACACTCGCTGTCTTACTTAATCGAATTAATTTAAACTCTCATAATACAAAAGTTTATTTTTTTTGATGACAAATGGAATTCGCAGTTACTACTTTTTGGGTACGCATAGGGTAAACTTCCATTCCTATGCAATAACTTACAAACAAGAGAGTAAGCCGCACTAACTCGCAAACCACACAAGAGAATAACTCGCACTAGATAAGCCTGGTGCACTGAGCTCGACTTAGAAGCCAAACTCTTTGTTTTCGCTGGCAATGAATTTCAAACTTGAGACCTCTAATATGAAAGTTTCAATCCCAAAATACTGAGCCATCCCTGAAGAGTCAAAAGTTTATTATGAAAATCTTATTTCAAAAACTTTCCATCAATCTCGGATAGAGCCAAAGATTCACTATTTTTGGGCTTTGGGGTATGATGGAATAAGCAAAATGACTCTTTAAACTATGTGCGCTTCTTTTAATTGTGAAATAACAGTTAGCCAATGCAACTTTCGACGTTCATCATGGGTCATTCAGAAATAGTTGCGCTATGTTTTTAAACATAGAGGTCAGTCTGCGTACATTCGATCTCCCCTTATCCCGCAATGAGCGAGAGCCTTTGAGGTATTGAGTTAATATTATTATTTTATGTCAAAAACTTAAAAACTTAACATATTTGGCTAATGATGAATCTTTACTTTTTCCTTTAGATAAAAGCATCCAATTGGTGAATTTTTATGGTTGAATATAATTGGACATTGAGTGAGGGTCACTATAGAAGTCATTTAATTTTGTTCACAAAAAAGACAAAGAGGAGTGTGGTGTGGGGGCATTGAATTGGAGAATGAAAAGTGAAAAGAGGAAACATTTTAATTTGTGGTGATGATTTAGTTTGCTATTTAAATTTGACATCTGTCCTTTTATTTTTATTTATTTATCCTTAACTATTTTTTTTAAATTTAAATTCTTTTATTCCTTTTGTCTCAAAATATTTTAGTGATTTTAAGAATAATTATTGTTAAACTAGGTATTTGGCTTTTAAATTATCAAAAACAAGCATTTTTAAAACTCTCAATCAAATATTTAATAAAAATTGATTGGTTCGATTATGAAAAATGTTAAAATAAAAGATTTAGCAGAAACTCATTCTCAGAGCGACGAAAGTTTTTCCGTTATAATTTTTAGAATTCAATGAGATTTTTGAACATTTTTTATATCTTTTTTAACACTTCTCTTCAAATTTAAAAGTTAAAGTTTATTAAAGTATTTGATCGAATTTATCTTAGATAACTTAGTTGATTGATTATTTAAATTTTTATATTATTGATAAAGGTTTAATTTTGTTGCCGTGTAATATCCTCCATCATTTTCCCTTTTCCATATATAAAACAAACAACATCTCAAAGGCTCCCATCCATTGCGGGGTAAGGAAAGATCGGATATACGCAGCTTGATCTTATGTTTAAAAATATAGCATGACTGTTTTCGGATGACCCATGATGATCGTCGAAAGTTGCATTGATTAACTGATACTTCACAATTGAAATAAGTACAGACAATTTAAAGATCCATTTTACTTTATTCCATCATACTTCAAAATCAAAAAATAGTGAATCTTTGGGGTTATTTTATGGATTATTTTGAATAATAATAATATTTTTGTCACTTTCTCACTCTTGAACTGAAGATAGAAAATAATATATTAAAAAAAATTTAAAAAGGGAAGTCTCTATATAGAACTTTTATTTTTGTAAATCAGAAAGGTACCCACCATTTCTTTGTATTCTTGATTCTTTGATGCAATTCTATTGTCCTCAAGTCTAAGCTGATATCAACAGTATATAAGGCTATAAGTTCTTGAAAGGAACAGGATTAGATAGTGGCTCATTTCGCCTCATACACTAATTTTTATTTGTTTTTGTTTTTACATATTGGTGTCATCAATTGTTTGAAATTTTGAAGAGAAAAGGACTATTTTTTCAAAGAGGGGTTGTCATGAGTTGCCTCAGATCCAGGGTACTGAAGTTTTTATGAGAAAAAGGTACTTGCTTTTTCAGTGATTTCCTGTGAATCTTGGATTGGCTTTGGTTTCTACAGGTTAATTCACATGACCCTTTTCTTGTTACCACTTTATCTTTGTGTTTTAAGGACTAAAGATTTATGTCAAGTTTGGATTTTTGCCTCATTTACCTACTCGGGGTTTAGTAATTGAGTGGATGAAAGAATCTTTTGTGGCTATAGTTGCTGGTGGGTAGATAAGGAAGAGGCCAAAGAAGAAAAAGTTGAAATTTTTAAGGGAAAAAAAGGTTCTTGTTGTTGTGGTTAATTATTATGTTCTTGCATAGTTGATAGTTGGGTAGATAAGGAAGAGGACATAGAAGAAAAAGTTAAGATTTTTTTAAGGGAAAAAGGGTTCTTGCTGTTTCTTAATGGGGCGTGTCGAAATGTAAAAGAATGCTCTTTTTACTAGTTGATTCTCTAGGCAATGGAAAATGGTCTGTTGAAGCTCATGGTAAGACAATTACTTATTATAAAGAGAGGTGATGAATTAGTTTAACAATGAAAGATACTGTAGTTTTAAAGTGGTTGATGGTTAACTTTTACTGCATTCAGTTTAGTTGTTTTGATGGAGGAGATGTATATGGTTGCAGTGCCATTTGTATTTGGTAGTTTGATCTGTCACAAATCAAGCATAGGAAGTCATATGGATGTAACTAGGATAAAATCGATGGATGATGCAATGAGCTTATGTTCTAATTCTGGCGCTAAAACGTTGGCAGACACTGTTTCTGGTGGCAATGATGATTGCAGCTCTGCTGATTCCGAGAGCGACCTTAGTATTACAGCATCATCTGTGCCTGAAGAGAGCAGAAGTGAAGGGACTATGTCTCTTGATGTGATATCTGAAACTGAAAGCAACTGGATTGCTGGTGATGCTGTTGTTAGGGAAAGTGAGGATGATGATTCCTTATCACTGGAGGGTGATCAGATTCCCGATAGTTCGTGTTCCCTGTCGGTAGTGAGCGACTGTAGTAGTTTATGCGGTGATGATTTTATAGGCTTTGAGATAGCATCTGACGTAGAAGGTCAGGATTTCGTGGATTCTCAGAAAAGCATCAACCAGGTCGAACTTATTGCGAAGACTGGGGTTTTGGTTGAGTCAGACGTTGAAGATACTTTGACCAGACCTGTGGCTGTTCCAGTCGTACTTGAGGAGCAGATCACTGATAAAAGTCTGAGTGCAACAGTCAGCCGCAGTGTTTTTGAAGTGGACTACATACCCCTATGGGGATGTACATCTATCTGTGGGAGGAGACCAGAAATGGAAGATGCATTTGCAACTGTTCCTAGATTCATGAAAATTCCTCTACAGATGTTAATTGGTGATCACGTGCTTGATGGACTGTCTAGACGCTTAAGTCATTTGACGACACATTTCTTTGGAGTTTATGATGGCCATGGTGGTTCTCAGGTCTCTGCCTCTCTTTCTTTCCGTTCACACAACTCCTTATTAGCTATATGAACAAAAATAAATTGATTCCTTTTTTATTTTTCCCTTTTCAGGTGGCAAATTACTGCCGAGACCGGATGCATGCTGTATTGGCTGAGGAGTTGGAAACTTGTGTAACGAATCTCAGCGATGAAAGTATTAGACAAAGTTGCCAAGAGCTCTGGAATAGAGCATTTACCAACTGTTTTCTTAAAGTTGATGCTGAGATTGGAGGGGGGGATAGTCACGAGCCTGTTGCCCCAGAAACCGTAGGCTCCACAGCCGTTGTTGCCATTGTTTGTTCATCTCATATTATAGCGGCAAACTGTGGTGATTCAAGGGCTGTTCTGTGTCGTGGGAAGGAAGCCATGGCATTGTCGGAGGATCACAAAGTAAGCGAAACTTTGTATTAAACTTGCATAGAAAATAATCCGTGTGTAATTATTTTCATTTCTGTTCTCTTTTTTCAGCCAAACCGAGAAGATGAATATAAAAGGATTGAAGCAGCTGGAGGTAAGGTGATACAGTGGAATGGTCATCGTGTATTCGGTGTTCTTGCAATGTCTAGATCTATCGGTATGTTTTCTCCTAGCTAACCTTTCTAGCATTTGCAATATACTTTAGTTATTTATAGCTAATAACATAAATCCCTAATCTCTTTCATTAGCTCCTTTGAAAGCTTGATCAGCTAGTCTTGTGTCGTTGTAGCAAAAATATACATTTGCAGTTGTCCCAATTACTAAATGAGCAAAAGAAGGAAATCCTTATAGAGGTCTTGGGATTGGACGATCATTGTTAGGCTTGATTGGACTATCACTGACTTGGCTTTTGGGCCATGTAGACAATCTGTCCTATAAGGCTCAGTTTCATGCATCGGTCATAGGTATGATGTAACAATACTAGTCTGTTGGACCGTGTGATATCAGCCCTAGTATGCAATATGACAATATCTAACTAATATATGTGATATAACACCAATTTGTCGGAAATTGCAAAAACATCCACACTTAGTTACCCTTATCTCAAAAAAAAATGGCAAAAACATCCACACTTAGTGCTGTATGGATTAGGCGGGAATGAAATGTATCATGAGTGTCACCTCTAAAGCCTGCACGAGCCAGAGAATCTTGACAAGTGGCGCTGGAGCAAGGAATTTATATTTCATACAAAGGAATTAAAACAAAAAAAAACTAGAATGTCACACCTAGGATCTGAACCAATGAAAAGCAATTTGTGAACCCCCTTGTCCACTTCATTAGAACCTCCCGTTATATCAAGGGGATTCAACCATTTATGTATAACCAAAAAAGATACATTTTTGCCCAATTTATACTATAGAATCTCTCAATTGAGGTCATCCCTTTTCTTTCACAACGCTCCACCCCTGCTGTCAAGGTGTCAGGCCCCAAAGAGAAGGTTATTGTGGCACACATATGGATTGTCTACTCTGGCTGTGACAAATTAGACAACTCTTCTAAAAAAGTAGAACAATGACTAGATGATGACTGGCTACCTGTTTGGGCTATGTAGTATAGCCTGAGGCATGGTGTGACCATCTGTGCTATAATGCTTGTCATCTTTGATTTGCTTACCACAAAGTGAGAACCTGCTGCGTATGCTGATTCCCCTTTTCTGAAGATTGTTGTGAGCAAGACATGCTCCATTTGTCACCAACCACAAATAACATTCCACTTACGTTGGTTCCCTGTTGCGCTAAATGCTCCATAAAGCCATTCTACACATTCTTTTACTTGTAATTTGATATGAGAAGTAACCTGTGGGCGGCTTATGTGTTCTCTTGGGGCATTTATCAGTTGGACAGACGTCCTAATTGTTGTTAGTAAATAGGTCTTTCATCTCTTTCTTTAATCCGGTTATTGATTGCAGGAGATAAATACTTGAAGCCTTGGATAATTCCTGATCCAGAAGTAACGTTCATACCTCGAACCAAGGATGACGAATGCCTTATTCTTGCCAGTGATGGTTTATGGGATGTCATGACAAATGAAGAAGCTTGTGATATGGCTCGTAAACGTATACTTATGTGGCATAAAAAGTATGGTGCAACAGTCCCCGCAGAAAGGGGTGAAGGAATTGATCCAGCAGCACAGGCAGCAGCAGAATGCTTGTCAAATCGAGCTCTTCAGAAGGGTAGCAAGGACAACATAACAGTGATTGTGGTGGACTTGAAAGCTCAAAGGAAGTTCAAAAACAAAACTACAACACAACTGTCCTCATAATCTGCTGTTTCATTTATAGATTTGCAGTATAGACTGAAGGCATAACACATAGATAGACACATTAACTTGTCTGCAATTGGCAACTAGACACGTCAACTAGTCTAACCGCGTCAATTGAACACTCCCACTATGTGTCATGTCAACGCAAGGGTCCACAAAACACAGTGGGGACGAGTTGAGTTGTCTAGATGTATATTCTCAAAGTTGAAGTGTTGGATAGTCCGTCGAGGCCAAGTTAAATAGTCTATTTATGTGTTATGCCTAAACTGAATATGGGGCTCAAAATGTAGTTAAGCCCTTGTATTTTTTCCTGGGATAAACATAATGGCTCATATTGGAGTAGGTTTCTGTATGTATATTAGTACATGCTCCATTATGTATGTAATTTTCTTCATTTAGCTATTTGAAGTAGCAACAACCATATTATAATCAAATGTAATATGGTCATTATGCCTCCATAATTAAAATGCTCTATTGTTTTAGATTCCTAATAAGTAATTCAGAGTAGAAAGTTCTCTTCCAAAGTTGTAGTCCCTCCACCCTTCATGTCTTGTACTTTCTGTGTCATATTTTGAAGGATAATACATAAATATCCCATGAATTTTCATTGAAAGGGTATTTTGTATGCTAACTTATATTTTAACATGGAAGACTTGTACACAAAAGTACGATCTAGTGGTCAATAAAGTTTGAGATATCAGTATCATGCGCAAATATTAGGGTCCCATTTTTTTCCTTGAATCTTTATTATAAGCACTCTATTTTACCTTCACTTTAGTATTTATGAAAGGACGTACTGATACAATAAACATCGTCATGCAAAAGGTTTAAGTGATCACAATCATATCCATGGGAAAGGGGATCTATGCGACCACAAGCAAAGACGCGAAGAATACCATAACACAAAAGACGCATGCACAATATATAGAAGGTTTAAGTTATCACAACCATAGCCATGCGAAAGGGCTCTATGTGATCACAAGCAAAGACGCGCGGAACACCATAACAAAAAAGACACATGCATAATATATAGAAGGTTTAAGTAATCACAACCATAGCCATGCGAAAGAGGCTCTATGCAACCACAAGCAAAGACGTGTGGAACACCATAATAAAAAAGACACATGCACAATGTATAGAAAGTTTAAGTGATTACAACCATATCCATGCAAAAGTTGGTCTATGCGACAACAAGCAAAGACACGCAGAACATCATAACTAAAAAAACACATGCACAATATATAGAAGGTTTACGTGATCACAAACATATCCATGCGAAAGGTGCTCTTTGCGATTACAAACAAAGACGTGTCGAATACCATAACAAAAAAGATAAATGCACAATATATAGAAGGTTTAAGTGATCACAACCATATCTATGCAAAAGGGGCTCTATGCGATCACAAGCAAGGACGTGTGGAACACCATAAGAAAAAAGACACATACACGATATATAGTTGATGTACGAAACTCGTGAGAAATAAATAGTACTGTATTTTTTTATTTTTTTTTAAATACTAAAAAAAGGAGTTAAAACATCACCATAGAAATTGATCCCAACTTTCTTGGAGGACAACACAAATCCTTTTGGGTAAAAATAATGGCATTCCATTCCATTCCGTGGAGCTCCACCAATTTTCCCTTTTTGTCAAATCTGAAAAAAACTAAAAAAATCTTTTGGCCACCGTTATGGTGGCGGAAAGGGGCTGAGCTGGTGGCGCTAAGTAGCTGCAGCCTCTTTCTGATTTGTTAATAGCAAAATGGGTTCCCAAATTCCGGCAGAAGATTATATTGTTGTTGCGGTAGATAAAGATAAGAATAGCAGCTCTGCTGTGAAATGGGCAATTGATAATCTCCTTGGAAACAATCAAATTCTTGTATTGGTTCATGTTCGGGTCAAGAATTCACCAAAGAGTAGGTACCTTCTCTCTCTTTCTCTCTTTCATTTACATTTCTAGGTTTTGTTTGACCTAGTGGTTAATGAATTGAAAATATGTTACCATGGAAGATAATTAGTTTTGATTTAGGAAGACATTTTAAGTTCATTCATTTGATAATGTGAAAAGGGCATTGCTGTAACTGGTAAAGTTGTTGTAAGGAGGTCATAGTGGATTCGAGTTATGAAAACAACCTCACATATTTAAATCTTTGTGGTCTGGTCATTCCTTGGATACCATGCATAGTAGGAGCTTACTGCATCTTTTTTTTTGTTTATTTGATGATGTAATTGGGATCAATAATTTGGTTTGGGAAGAAATTTAAAGTTCTATTTTCTATTAAAAAAGAAGTCTTTGTAAGGGAACTTAATGCTGTTTAGTACACCTGTGAATGTTGGTTAGATGTGCTTTTGGTTCATCACCAAGGAATAATAAATCGATATGCTCCCTCCATCGATACTAGTGCTAGTCGGAGTTGACAAGTAGTAGAATTAGTTGAGGTGTGTGCAAGCTGACTCAAAGATTACTATTATTTTTTAAGAAACAATTGGGATCAATAATGTGGTTTGGGAAGGAATTTAAAATTCTGATTTCTGTTAGCAAAAAAGTCTCTGTAAGGGGAATGTAATGCTTTTATTGCGTCTATGAATGGTAGTTGAATGTGCTTTTGGTTTATCAAAAGAATGGTAAATCAATAGAATCTCTCCACCCTAAACCAAAGGTTTCGTATTCGAGCTTCAACATGGAGAAACTCCTAGTAGGGTGTGGGGTTCCCTTTTATGGGTCCTCTAGGGTGCGAAACACATTAGTTAAGCTCGTAGGCTTTGAATATTGGATGCTTAAATTAAAAAAAGTGTTTTTGGTTCCAAATCGTCATCTTTCTATACCTCAAATAATTTGAAACTTTTAGTTGTTTATTGTGACATTGATGCTACTTTGTTGTGGTTGGTGGGAATGAAGCTGCTTTAGATTCAAATGGAGGATTAAATGATGAAGCTACTCAAAACGTCTTCACACCTTTTAAGGCTTATTCTGCACGTAAAAGGGTATGTTAATCAATCCATAATAAAGTCGGCACTCTCTTTTCCTTTCCAAGCATGGTTTGATACTTTATTTTCATTTGTCTTTTATTGTTAGTGACTAAGAAGTTTAATCGCACATTGTCCTCTGTATGATCTTTAAGATCACTAGAAATGTAGGTGTTTTTGTCTCGTAAAGTCTGTCCTCTGTTCTTCTTTTCTCCTTCTAAAACCTCTTCCTCTACTTAAGTATTTTGCACCTTCAAAGTATTTTATAAATTATCTAGAATAGCATCAAACGGTCTTCTTCAGTGCTGGAAATTTAACTAAATCTTACTTTATTCCAAATGGCTGTTGAGGTTATTGCAGATAGTAGTGAAAGAGATTGTCGTTGAGAATACTGAAGCAGCAAAGGGACTTCTTGAATATATCAACAGTCACAGTGTTACCAACATAGTTCTTGGTGCATCATCTAGGAGTGCTCTTGGCAGGTTATTATCTCTCAGTTTATCTTGTTGCTTATTCTTCATTATGAAGGAAATAATTTGGCTTATTACTTCCGTTGCAGGAAATATTGGACTCACGATGTGCCAACAATAATAAATAAGTCTGCACCTGAGTTTTGTTCTGTCTATGTAATTTCAAAAGGAAAGCAACAATCTGTCCGACCAGGAGCAAAACTTCTTCCTTCTTCTACATCAGCAAGACAACCATCCTCATCGGCGTGGTCAGCACCTAGGTTAAGTAACTCAGGATCAGAAGATTCATCCAGGTATAAAATAACGAAGTGGGTATATAAAGCTGGTCAATCTTATTTTCATTTTGTTTCCTTGTGTTTGATGGATTTATTACTACTTTCTGAAACTGTGGATGTCGTTTAATACTTCTGAATTGGACCCAAAGCATCAAAAGATAATTTGTTTATTTACACCTATATTTCTATCAAATAATATTATTTGGTTATAATATATATAAAAATTAATTTCTTAATCAAAAGGTAACACAACTAATTCAAAGTGGCGATGTGAAAGTAAGAAGTAACAGTAACTTGATTTTGATTACTTGATACTTCAATATGTTGTATCACCATTGTATTTGGAGTTAAAAGTTTGAACTGTTGAACTAAGAAAAAGATGAAGGAACAATTAAGTTTCCTTATGCTCTCAGCAAAAGTTTTAATTCTTTCTGTACTAGTTTTAATTCTTTCTGTACTAGCTAACTTTAGTGAATCAATGGTAAAAAGTAGGTTATCATACACCAGGACAGAGCAAAAGATTGTAGAATCTGAGAAGATGAGGCCTGAAAAAGGACCATCTACTGTACCAATAGATAATGTTCATGCTCTTGAGATGACAAATCCATATAAACACGCTTCTCAATCAGATGGTAATATTCGGTATGCTCGTGTTGGCCCTAGATCAGTTGATATGTCAGCTGAAAATCTTGACTTTACACAAGTTGCAATCAAAGAACCTCCAACGAATGCAAGTTCCTTATATTCAGTAAGTGCTATAGAATCGTAGAAACTACATTGCAGCACAAATTTTTTGCTTAATAGACATTATAAGCATTTCCGTTATATGATAAGTATCAGAGTTGCTTAGTAATAACCTCTATTTCATCATATGTGATGATGCAGATGGACTCTGAGATGAAAAGACTAAAACTTGAGCTAAGGCAAACTATGGATATGTACAATGCAGCTTGTAAAGAAGCTATCATGGCCAACCAAGCGGTAATAGACCATTTTCTAACTGCCTAGAACTATAAAGATGAAGACCATCCAAAATAGCAAGAGAGAGAACTATCTGCAAAAAGTATTAAACATAGAACTTGCATTGTATTACACAAATCATAATTACAAGAAACCTTGTTTAATAGTTCAACGATTTAAAAAATATTATAAAGGAACTCATGTTTCTACAAAGTTTACGACCATGCATGGGATCAATCGGCTCCCAACTCCCAAAACTACATGGATGCATTCATCATTTTTATGGGAAGTTATTCTTGCAAGGAATATATAAGGTCTGATAAATTTTTATTGACATATGAGTAAGAAATAGGATTGCATGACCACTATGTGTATACATCTCTGAGAAAATTGTTAATATGTCTCTGATCTCATACAAGGCTCTTGGAAGCACGCGTTACAAATTTATGGCATTAAACTTAAAGACCAAGGCTTTCGTCCCTCTTCTTATCCTGGAATAAGTTTTTTATGTATCATATGTCTACTATGTTTCAGGCTGATGAGCTTAACAAATGGAAAATTGAAGAATCTCGCAAGTTTGAACAAGCCCGTTTTGCTGAAGAGGCGGCTCTCGCAATTGCCGAGACCGAAAAGGCTAAATGCAGAGCTGCTATTGAAGCTGCTAAGAAAGCACAAAAGATGGCTGAAATAGAAGCACAAAGAAGGAAGTATGCAGAGTTAAAAGTTAAGCGAGAGACAGAAAAAAAGAAACAAGCAATGAATGTTCAATCTCAGAATGATCTACGTTATAGGAAGTATACTATAGAAGAGATTGAGGCAGCCACCAATAAATTCTCAAATTCACAAAAAATTGGAGAAGGTGGATATGGACCTGTTTTTAAGGGAAAACTAGATCACACACCTGTTGCCATTAAAGTTCTGAGTCCTGATGCTGCACAAGGGAAGAGACAGTTCCAACAAGAGGTGACCCTTCATATCTCTAATTCCATGATCCCCTCTCTTTTACAATACATATTAAGATATGGAACATCCTGCATTATTTGGCTGAATAACTTCATTTTCCACAGAAGTTTGTGCATTCATTGAGTCACTTCTGGAGTTAATTACACGCTATGCAATCGAGGGAATCATGATAAATTCTAGAAAGCAGACAAATGCATGTATACTGATGCAGTTTGATGCATGACATGTTTTCTTTTGATCAATGTATAAGTGGAATGTTTACTAACACATAACATGGTAGTTTTTTCTTATTTTAAGTATGCATGCTTTATCTTAAAGCTTGTCTATTATGCGCATAAGCTTTGTGTAGAAATTTTTTACCTTTACATTTATGAGCTTGTCTCAGAGATGTCCAATGAAACTTTTGTTCGAAAATGATGGTTTACTAATGTAAATTGGATAAATTTTCACTTACTTCTATAACTAGAATGTCTATGAGTTGTTGTAGCTTGTATTCTCTCATCTATGCTAATACTTTTAAAAGCCTTCTTTTTTGTTAAATTGTTGGCTGGTGGTAGTATGGGTATTTGACAAGCCGCCTGCTGAAGCAGATGATTTTTTTTTTCATTTACAGGTTGAGGTGCTCAGTCTCATTAGGCATCCAAATCTGGTGCTACTATTAGGTGCATGTCCTGAGTATGGGTGTTTAGTTTATGAGCTTATGAATAATGGCAGCTTGGAAGATCGTCTTTTTCGGAAAGGTAATACCCCTTCAATTCCATGGGAAATTCGCTTCAAAATTGCTGCTGAAATTGCAACTGGGCTTCTATTCCTTCACCAATCAAAACCAGAACCTCTTGTTCACCGGGATTTAAAGCCAGGAAATATTCTATTGGACAAAAATTATGTCTGCAAAATCAGTGATGTTGGTTTGGCAAGGTTAGTGCCATCATCTGTAGCTGATAGTGTGACACAATTTCACATGACTTCAGCTGCCGGGACTTTTTGTTATATAGATCCTGAATATCAACAAACGGGGAGGTTAGAGACTAAATCAGATATATATTCGCTTGGTGTGATGTTGCTCCAAATTATTACTGCAAGGCCTCCAATGGGTTTAACTCATCATGTTGAAAGGGCCATTGAGAAAGGTAAATTTGCAGAGTTTTTAGATCCAACAGTGCCAAATTGGCCAGTGGAAGAGGCTATTCAGTTTGCAAAATTGTCACTCAAGTGTGCTGAGCTGAGGAAGAAAGACAGACCAGATCTTGGTTCAGTAGTAGTTCCTGAGCTTACTAGGCTTAGTGAATTTGGAATGAACAGCATGCCAAGTATCGGTAGCTAAACTTTGCCCCCCGTCCTTCCTTAATACTCGAAGATTGCTCCCACAGACGATGGATAAACTACTGTCAACTCAGGTCTGTGGCTTCTTCTGTTACCAACATCTAATCGAGTGCAGTAAACATTAGCTAAATAGTTCATTTTCTGTTTTCACGAGATAAAAAATAACCCTTTTGAGTATTCCCTCATCGAAACACTTCCATCAAAATCACAGTGAGTGATGATATGATTGACATATCGACATTTTTATCTGTTCTTGGACGACTTCTGTTATATAAATTGTTGTTCCAATCTTTTGAAATGCTGCTTCTGTTTCTCTTTTTTGACCTTTTTTATACTTCTTAGTAGCAATGACTTGCATTAAGCCTCTATTATTCGTATTTATCACGTGAAATATATTGGCTGAAAAAAGAAGGAAAAAAAAAAGAGAGAAAAGACTAGGTAAATTCCGATTGTCATCATCAACTATTGTCTGAAAGCTTCATTTTTGGCTTAACTATTAAATAATATATTATTATTATTGTTGTCTTTTATTCTATGGGTGTAAGCCCACGAATTTTAGCATTGCATGGGGCCCTAGCGCAATATTCTCGAAAAATCATACAAGTGGGTCTTCAACGATCTCAGTAAGAGGATCAAATGGCCCAGCGGCGTTGGCAGAGGCCTAGTAGGATTTTATGGGCCAAGGAAGCCAAAAAAGGCGATTTTAGCAGTTTTCAATGGGTTAGCCAATAGATTTTGGTGTTGCATGGAGCTCTGGTCTAACATTCCTGAAAAATCATATGAGTGGGTCCTTAACGAGTTCGGTAAAAGGTTAGTTGGCTTGGCAGCGTAGGCGGAGGTCTGGTAGGATTTTATGGGTCATAGAAGCCGAAACAGGCGATTTCACAGTTTTCTGTGGGTGTTAGCCCACGGTTTCTAGCACTACATGAGGCTCCATTGCGACATTCCTAAAAAATCATATAAGTGGATCTGCAACGACCCCGACAAGAGGCCTAGGGGGCCCGACGAAGTTGGCGAAGGCCTGATAGAATTTTATGGGCCAATGAAGTCGAAATAGGCAATTTGGGCAGATTTCTGTGGGTGTTAACCCATAGATTCTAGCGCTGCATGGGGCTCTAGGGCAACATTCTTGAAAAATTATACGAGTGGGTCCCTAACAAGCTTGACATGTGGCTCGGCGACGTTGGTGAAGGCCTGGTACGATTTTATGGGCCAATGAAGCCGAAATAGGCAATTTTGGCAGCTTTCTGTGGGTGTTAGCCCATGGATTCTAGCGCTGTACGAGGCTCTAGCGTAACATTTTGGGAAAAATTATATGAGTGGGTCCCCAACAAGCCTGGCAAGAGGCTCGGGTAGCCAGACAACATTAGCGAAAGGCTGATAGGATTTTATCGTAAGAAAGCCAACAACAGGAGATTTTACCATTATTTTATGGGTGTTAGCCCACGGGTTCTGGCGCTGCATAGGGTTCCGGAACAATATTCTCATACAATCATACTAGTGGGTTCACAACGAACCCGACAAAAGGCCCAAGTAGCCCGGTGGAGTTTGGCGGAGTCCTGGTAGAATTTTATGGGCCAAGGTAGCCGAACACAGGCTATTTTGACAGTTTCTCCTGGTGTTAGCCCATGAATTCTGGCGCTGCATGGGGCTTCAAAGCAATGTTTCTAAAAAATCATATGAGTGTGTCCGCAATGAGCCTTACAAAAGGCCTAAGTGGCCCGACGAATTTAGCAGAGACATGGTAGGATTTTATGGGCCAAGGAAGCCAAAACAGATGATTTTGGTAGTTTTCTTTGGGCGTTAGCCCACACATTTGGCGCTGCATGGGGCTTCGGTGCAACATTCCTGAAAAATCATATGAGTGGATCCGCAATGAGCCCGATAAAAGGGCTAGGTATCCCTGTTGCGTTGGTGGAGGCCTGTAGGATTTTATGGTCCAAGGAAACCGAAACAGGCGATTTCGGTAGTTTTCTGTGGGTGTTATCCCACGAATTCTGGCGCTGCATGGGGCTCCAACGCAATATTTCAGAAAAATCATACGAGTGGGTCCACAACGAGCCCGGTAAGAGTCCTAGGTAGCCCAGCAGCGTCGACGGAGGCTTGGTAGAACTTTATGGGCCAAAAAAGCCAAAATATGTGATTTCGACAGTTTTCTGTAGGTGTTAGACTTTGGATACTAGAGTTGCATTGGACTCCGATACAACATTCCTAAATAATCTTACGAGTGGGTCCACAATGAGCTCAACAAGAGCCCTAGGTGGCCCGACGGTATTAGCGGAGGCCTGGTAGAATTTTTTGGACCAAGGAAATTGAAACAGGCAATTTCGTCACTTTTCTCTAGGTGTTAGCATACGGATTCTAGCGTTGGATGGGGTTCCGACAAAACATTCCTGAAAAATCATATGAGTGAGTTCACAACTAGCCCGGCAAGAGGCCCAGGTAGCCCGACGGTATTGGCAGAGGCTTGGTAGGATTTTATAGGCGAAGGAAGTTGAAACATATGATTTCAACAGTTTTCTGTGGGTGTTAGTCCACGGATTCTAGCACTATATGGGACTCCAGTGCAATATTCTCGAAGAATCAGACGAGTTAGTCCTCAACGAGCCTGACAAGAGGCACAGGTGGCTCGGCGATGTTGGCAAAGGCCTGATAGGTTTTTATGGGCCAAGAAAGCTAAAACAGGCAATTTTGGTAGTTTTCTTTGGGTGTTAGCCCATAGATCCTAGCGTTGCATGGGGCTTCGGCTCAACTTTCCTGAAAAATCATACGAGTGGATCCTCAACGAGCCCGGCAAGAGGCTCAGGTGGCCCGGCAACATTGGCGGAGGACTGGTAAGATTTTATGGGCCAAGGAAGTCGAAACAGGCGATTTTAACAGTTTTTTGTGGGTGTTAGCCCACAAATTTTAGCTCTGCATAGGGCTCTAGTGTAACATTCTGAAAAATCATACTAGTGGGTACGCAACGGCAAGAGCCCCAAACATTGAACTATGCCTGGGAGAATTTTATAGGCTACAAAACATGAATAAAGCGATTTTCTCAGTTTTTCGTGGGTGTTAGTCCGTGGATTTTTGGGTGACGGGGCTCGAAGACTATTTTTCTCAGAAAATTCCTCAAAATCATTCGTAATGAGCCTGCTAAGAGTTTTAATGGACGCCATGCCATCGAACGGGCCTTGGAGCATTTTATGGGCTCTAAAACATGAACTACGCAATTTTCTCAACTTTTCGTGTGTGTTAGACTACAAACTTTTGGGGTGCTAAGGTTCTAAGCTCATTTTCCTCATTAAATTCTATGAAATCGTCCATAGCAAGCCCATTAAGAGTTCCAATATGCCTGGTGCCATTGGACGACCCCTGAGTATTTTATGGGCTCTAAAACAGGAATTAGATGATTTTCTTAGTTTTTCGTTGGTGTTAGCCCACAAATTTTGGGAGTGTCAAAGTTTCAGGCTTATTTTTCTTCAAAATTTTCACGAAATCATCCATAACGACCCACCTAAGAGTTCCAGTAGGTCTGATGCCATCGAATGACACCTTGGACCATTTTATGGTCTACAAAATAAGATTCACACTATATTTTTCATAGGTATTAACACACAGATTTTGAGGGTGTGGGGGCTCTAGACTTATTTTTCTTGAAAAATTCCACAAAACCATTCATGACGAGCCAGTTGAGAGTTCCAATAGGCCCCATGCCATTGAACAATGCCTTGGAGCATTTTATGAGGTTTGGAATAGGAATCAAGTGATTTTTTTAGTATTTCATAGGTATTCGCGCATGAATTTTAGGGATGTTGGAGCTCCCGTCCCATTTTTCTCAAAAAAATTTTCGTGAAACCATTTGTAATGAGTCTGCTAAAAGTTCTAGTAAACCCGGTACCATTGGATGGCATCTTAGAGCATTTTATGGGCTTCGGAATAAGAATCAAACGATTTTTTTTAGTTTTTTCATGGGTGTTAGCCCATAAAAGTGTCGGGGCTCGAAGCTCATTTTACTTGGAGAATTCCACGAAACCATCCGTAACGAGCCTATTAAGAGTTCCAGTAGGTCTGATGCCATCAAACGACTCCTTGGAGTATTTTATGGGCTCCGAAATAAGAATCAAGTGATTTTTTTTTCCAGTTTTTCATAGGTGTTGCTAGCCAACGGATTTTGGGGGTGTTGGAGCTCCAGGCCCATTTTTCTCAGAAAATTTCACAAAATCATTAATAACGAGTCCGCTAAAAGGGTGATTTTTAGAGGTCATGCAACAGGAAGTAGATAATTTTTTTCATTTGTTTTTGTGTGTGTCAGTTTACGAATCTACCCCTAAATGCTTCAAAATACTTTGTGAATTAGGCTGAAGCTATTAAAATTTTTCCTGAGAAATTATGGATGATTTTATAAAGGTATTGCGTGAAAATTGATTGAAAATCATACCACCCAAAAAAAATTCATGGTCTAACATAGACGAAAAATATAATAAATCACCTAATTCTTGTTTAATGTTTTCTAAATGCTAAAAAACACCCTGCATATCAGGAGGACAAAGCTATTGAAATTCTTTTCTTAGTCATTACAAAAGGTTCTGCAGAAGTTTCAAGAAAAAAACGATTAAAAATCATACCACAAAAAAATATATAAACTAACACACATAAACAATTAAGAAAATCACCTAATTATCATTGAGTATACCCTAAATATTAAAAAATGTCCAAGGAATCAAGTTGAGGCTATGAGAATATTTCCTGAATTAAAAAAACCAACCCTCCTAGTTGTCTCATCTCTGTTGATTAAGTTTTTTTTTTTTTTTCATTTCAATTTGTGGAAAATCCCACCAACCAAATCCTATTGAAGTAGTTTCCTAAAATACACATACACCCCCTACTTTTGTTATAAAATTCTTTTTACCCCCAAAACTTTAAAAAATAGCAACAAAAAAATCATACTCATAAAACTCCTCCTCCTACAGATATTGTGTTTCCTCAACTCCGCGGCGTAGATCCGAGGAGTTTTTGGAATAAATAAAAAAAGCTACAGTCTTTGGAAACCCTAATTCTCAAATCTTTCAGATCTCTCTTTGACAAACTTCAAATCGTTATCAGGTAGGTAATTCTCTTGTTCTTGTCACTTTCCTCTTTTTTTTGGATTTTTCTTGCATTTTTTTAATGTATAAGTTTTTGTTTGATTGAAAGTTTGTGTTTTTATGTTTCAGTGATGTTGAGTAATGGTTTTTCTGTACTTGGGGGTTGTGGTTTTTGATGTTTTTGCTATCTTTTAATGTGGGTTGGTTTTGATTTTCGATTTAAATGATTGGAAAACGAGTGATCTGTTGATTTGGGTTGGTTTGTAAGATTGTTGAGTATTGTTGAATGAAACAGATTTGATAAAGGGAACTGTGTATCACATAGCAAGCCCCCCCACCTAGCACCAAGTAGCTTGGGATTGAGGCATAGCAGTTTCAGTTGTAGATGAGTGGTGTGCTAAAGGGGTTAGCTTTGCAAAGATTTGGGTGGGGGGGGGGGTTGCGATGAGTTGGGATGTGGGTAGTTGAGGAGACTACTATTTCCTTGATGTGCCATGTGTTGTTTGACATTATTTCTATTGTTCTGATGTATATTTTACACCATCTCAGCTCCATGAGTGATGTTGTGTCTGAGTGGTGTGCTAAAGGTGTTAGCTTTGTCAAAGATTGGATAGGTGGTGAGTTAGGAGGTAGGCAGGTGAGGAGACTATAATTCCTAGATGTGCCCTGTGTTGTTTTTGACATGCTTCCTGTTGTTTGAACATATATTTTGCACTATCTTAGCTCCGTGAGTAATGTTGTGTCTGTGAGTGGTGTTTAGCTTTGAAAAGATTAGAGGGGGTGGTGTGTTGGGAGGTAGGCAGCCGAGGAGACTATATTTCCTTGATGCACCCTGTTGTTGACATTCATTCCTTTGCTTTGATGTTTATTTTCCACTTTCTCAGCTCCATGAGTAATGTGTGTCTAAGTAGTGGGCTAAAGGAATTAGCTATAAGTTGGGAGGCAGGCAAGGAGACTAAATTGTTCAATGTGCCCTGTGTTGTGGACATTCTTCCCATTGTTTTGATGTGTATTTTCCACTATCTCAGCTCCATGAGGGATGTATGTGTGAGTGGTATACTAAAGGAGTTAGCTTTGCAAAGATTAGAAGTGGTGGTAAGTTGGGAATCAGGCAGGCGAGGAGACTATAATTTCTTGATGTGCCCTTGTTGAAATTCTTTCCGTTTTTTCGATGTATATTTTCCACTATCTAAGCTCTATTTGGAAAGATTAGAAGGGGTACTGGGTAGTGAGTTGGTAGGTAGGCAGGTGAGGATATTTTAATTCCTCGATGTCCCTTGTGTTGTTTGACATTCTTCCTGGTGTTTCAATGCATACTTCCACTATCTCAGCTCCATGAATGATGTGTGTTTTAGTGTTGTGCTAAAGGATTTAGCTTTGCCAAGATTAGAGGGGGTGGTGAGCTGGGAGGTAGGCAGGCGAGGAGACTGTAATTCCTCGATGTGCCCCCCCGTGTTGTTGACATTCTTCCTGTTGATGTATGTTTTCCATTATCTCAGCTCCATAGTGATGCTTGTCTAGTGGCGTGCTAAAGGAGCAGAATGTTTTGATAACATTTATTATTCACTATTTGGAAAAAAATAGTATTTTTGTAATTGCTTTTACCAGTATGCCAGAACTATTTTGAATTGAGGCATAGTTAATTGATTGATCTGTTGTTTTTTATATTCCTTGCAGTCATGGCAGGCTCGGCACCAGAGGGTTCTCAGTTTGATGCTCGTCAATTCGATGCGAAAATGACCGAGCTGTAAGTCATCTTAATCTGGCTGCAGAAAGCATCCTTGTCTTTCTCTTCTTCTTCTTTTTTTTTTAAAAAAAAAGAATTTGTTGAATATCACTTTCTGCTGATATTTGGCCTCTAGCCTTTGCCATTGATTTGATTGACTTTTGTGGTCGTTCGATATGCCAAAAACAGACTTGGTACTGAACAGGACTTCTTCACGTCATATGATGAGGTTTATGATAGTTTTGATGCCATGGGTTTGCAAGAAAACCTTCTGAGAGGCATCTATGCCTATGGTAAATTGACGTCTCCTTAAAATTCTGGTTTTCTTTCCTGCATTCCCATATTTTACAGAGAACTGAACAGTGTTTTGAATTTCTTGAAGGTTTTGAGAAGCCATCGGCTATTCAGCAAAGGGGCATCGTTCCCTTCTGCAAGGGCCTTGATGTTATCCAGCAGGCACAATCTGGAACTGGAAA
>JAOTQJ010000011.1:20734492-20747409 GCA_025642045.1 Solanum sejunctum | reverse complement strand
CGTGAGGATCAGCGTATCCTTCAGAGTGGTGTTCATGTAGTGGTTGGTACTCCAGGCCGTGTCTTTGACATGTTGCGCAGGCAGTCTCTTTGCCCCGACCACATCAAGATGTTTGTTCTGGATGAAGCTGACGAAATGCTCTCTAGAGGTTTCAAGGATCAGGTCTCCCTTCTACTAAAATTTTTGCTATTCTTTCTCTTAGTTCAAAGCAAGATTTGCATATTCTTTGTTACTCTGTGATTTTTCTGTGTTCGGAAGGTTAATTAAAATACTAGAAGTTGATTATTGCCTCACTTTCCATTATTTCTAAAATACAATTCACCTTTCCCTTTTTAATAAAGTAAACTGAATCGTGTTTTAATGTGTATATGTATGTGCTATTGGTGAACTAATAAAGCGATGGCTGATTTTGTTAGTAATATGAGAAACAATCAATGGCTTCTCAGTCCCAAATTAGGTTAGTTCAGTTATATGGACTCTCCCATCTCTGTCAAAAACTAAATAATCTGTAATTTAAAGAAAATTAGTTGTTGTATGAATTCAAACTTCTTTTATGTCTCATAGGTTATGTCTAACTAGTCTCCAACACTAGATTGGATGCAAGTAAAACTACCACGAAGTCTCGACTCTCAACTAGTTGGTGTTGCTATATGGATCTTCTGCTTTCATAGTGTTTTATCCTTACCGAGACTTGTATTTGTTTTCTAACGTCCTTTAACAGTTGTTGGTCTTTGTTTTGATGATTTAGCTTGTCCTTTGACACAATTATTATTTTCCAGATTTATGATATATTCCAGCTTTTGCCGCCAAAGATCCAAGTGGGTGTTTTCTCTGCCACTATGCCACCAGAGGCTCTTGAGATTACTAGAAAGTTCATGAACAAGCCTGTGAGAATTCTTGTGAAGCGTGATGAGCTCACTCTTGAAGGTATTAAGCAATTTTATGTCAATGTCGATAAGGAAGAGTGGAAGCTTGAAACACTCTGTGATCTATACGAGACTTTGGCCATCACCCAGAGTGTCATCTTTGTTAACACTCGGCGAAAGGTTGATTGGCTCACTGATAAAATGCGTAGCCGTGATCACACAGTATCTGCAACTCATGGAGACATGGATCAAAATACAAGAGACATCATTATGAGGGAGTTCCGATCTGGCTCATCTCGTGTGCTCATCACAACCGATCTCCTTGCTCGTGGTATTGATGTACAGCAAGTCTCCCTCGTTATTAACTACGACCTGCCAACTCAACCAGAAAACTACCTGCATCGTATTGGTCGTAGTGGACGATTTGGAAGGAAGGGTGTTGCTATCAACTTTGTCACCAAGGATGATGAAAGGATGCTTTTTGACATACAGAAATTTTATAACGTCATAATTGAGGAGCTCCCAGCCAATGTTGCTGATCTCCTTTGAGGCAATTTTGGCTCTGTGAGGGAACTGTTCCTTCCCTACAGGAAGTAATCTAATATATTATTCAAAGAGTGAACTGCAAATTTTGTCTGGTTTGTCCTTTGGTTTTTGAAAGTTTCCAAATAACTTTGAATATGGTGGTTTAACTGTTTATTTGAACTATTTTCTATGGATTTTAGGCTTTTAGATGGACCTCTCTTTTCTCATGTTGGTGATGTATTTGTACCCTACTATTGCTTTAGCCCAATCAATCAAGATTCATGTTGGGTTGGTCCTCAAAGATATGTTCAACCAAGTAGGTTGTCTAATTTAGAGATACGAGGAGCAAATTATTATGTGAATGAAACAAAATCTATAAGTCAAGAGGTAGATTTTGTGTCCCTTCACCTAGTCATATGAAATTGGCACCTACTTTTCACATTTGGAAGGTTTGGACATCAAAATCTAGTTGTACTTCATTTCTTTAACTTTTCTTATTGCATCATAAAATTGTGATGAGTTCTAGATATAATAATTACTTTCTTATGCATAACTGATCCCAAAGGTGTGGTGTCACCTACAACATTGTTTTTTCTTATGACATTCACAAGTTCTTCTAAGTTTTGAACCTCTGAATATGCATCTTTTATCCAGGTAATCCAAAAGGTTATTGACATTCATTTTGTTACAGTAATTGAGATCATTATCAGTTACTCATGATGTTTTGACAAATAGGTTCATTCAAATCTTTTTAGAGTTCTGAACGAATTTATTTTTTATGCTAATGATGCATAAATTAGTAAGATACAATGTAATTAAAATTAATCTTATTGAATCTCCAAACACTCTTTAAATTAATTAATTTTAATTTATCAATTAAATATTACCTCAACAAAATAATAATATTTCACTGTCCCACTTATATTAATTTATTAGTAAGATCTTTGCTACATTTAAACCTTGAGATTTATTAAAGGTGAGTTAGGTGCAAATAGGAAATAATAAGAAATTATAATTAATTCTACAAGTAAAATTCAAAGAGGGTAAAATATATGCAAATTTTACGTTTATAAAATGAAGTAGCACCAACCAGAAATAACAAGATAATACAAACAATCTAAGTTAAAGAAATAACAGTAATAATTCGAAAGTACAAAATATAAATATAAGTTTTACAGAAAATATAATTATTAAATCGCATTAAAGAAGAATTATGAGAACATGAACTAGTGCAGAGGGAAATTTTTTTTTGAAATATATCAACTCTTATCAATTTTTTTTCTTTTTTGGTACATTATAATTATATAAAACTCTATATTCATCAAGCAAATAATTAATACATAAAAATAAAAATACCAAAAAAAAAATGGAAGAGTCTAAAACCATTCAAATATTTCGATTTGTTGAATTTTCTACATAAATTATCAATCTTGAACTATTACAAATTATTTAAAAAACACAATAATTAATCGTTATTCACTTTTTCTACTCAAAATATTATCGTTTTAAGGTAGAAAAAGTGAATATTAACAATTAAAATGTGTTTCGATAAATATTTGATTATAGTTACGATAGAGTTGATAGTTTAGACACAAAATTCAAAAAAATCGAGGTAAAAAAATAATTAGAAGCTCCATTTTAAGATCTTCATACGTAAATCAGCCTTACATTTAGCATTTGCAGTCGACGCCACCGCCGGAGTTTTCCCCGCCGGAATTTTTCCATGGATTCCTTCACAAGTAACTCTGATCCCGACTTGCTTGCTTTTCAGTTTATCCATTTTCGCTATCACCATTGTATCTAACAAGATCTTCATCGGTAATCCACTTTTTCTCTTCAGATCTGATTTCAACGACGAAACTGAATCCGCATCGAGGACTTGAGACGCCATTGACAAAGTAGAGTGAATGATCGTGATGTTATTTGGACCGCTGTTGAATCCTGTGAACGATCCGTTAGCAAGTAAGATTGAATTCGAGTTCACCGCTAAGGAAACTGCGTCGTAACTGTAAATCAGCTTTTTGTTAGGGTTTTTAGTGGAGAGTGTGAGATTGAGCTTAACGGTAAGGTGCGTGGTGTCGTCGGAGCTAGTAGTGAGTTTGAATTGGATGATTTTGAGGGAGGAGACGGAGAATGCCGGAGGTTTTGGGCGGAAGAGGAAGTAGAAACCGGCGCCGGCGATTGCGGCGAGAAGGAGGAGGGTGCAGATGAGGAGGAGTGACCAGAAACAGCAGAAGCAGAAGCACAGGCGGCAGGTGCAACGACGGTGGCTGTGTCGGTGGTAGGCAGTTGGAGTTGGTCGGTAAGGGATGCGATTCGGGTTGTACATTTGGTTCTTCAGCGGAGGAGGAAATTGCGGCGGTTTTGCCGTGGTTTTGGGATTGACGGCGGCGGCAGTATTGGTGGCATTGCCATTTGGCTTGGCTGAAGGGTGAACTCTGTCAGCCATTTTTGGAGAGTGGAATGAACTTAGATTTGGCAGAAGAAAAATAAAATTTATACTTCTGTCGTTAGACGAACGTCGGTGGCCTCGTGTAATTATTGATCGTATTTTTTAAAAATATTATTGGATGTGCTAATTTTTTAAAATATGTTTTAGAATAATATTTTTAAAGCATTGAAGCATTATATGAATTAGTCTTTCTCATACGAGATGAATAGATAATCGAATATTATTTCACTTTTTATCGTCGCTGAGAAGTAATGATAGTTTGTCGAGGTGTGTATCGGTTGGTTCGGTTTGATTTTGTACAGTTTGGTGTTTGATTTTTAAATATGTTAAACCAATAAAATCGATTTTTGATTTATCGATTTTAAGTTCTTAACGGTTTGATTTTTGATTTATCCAATAAAAATGATAATGAGAATTTACATTAATAAAAAGTAGATAGAGTACGAAAACTATATTTACAAACTTGCAAAAGTTATAATTAGTTAATTACAAATTAAAGTACGAGGATAATTAATCACTTAAGTAATATAAATATTAAAATATGTAAAGTATTGCAATAGTGTCTTATTATTATTAAATTACTACTATTTTTAATATTTTATGAAGGGATAAGATAGTAAATTATTATAATCTTACTAGGTTATTAGTTTACCCAATAACCCAATAGTAAAAATCGATATCGAACCAATAACCCAATAATCTTTTTTTTTCAAAATTATTAAAAACTCGATAACCTAATAATTCAATAGCAATAAACCAATAACTTTTTTATCTATTCGATTTATTGATCGGTTCGATTTTTGCACACCCCTAGTATTTTGCATAGTAGTATTAGCAGTTTTTCACAGTTTTGTATTTCTGTAATTTATGTTGCTTTCAATTGTTTTGTTGATTATTACATTACTTTGCTACATGAATGTCGTATTTCTTTATGTTTTTGTAAGTTGTTGATATATTTTATCTTAATTGGGATCTTTCAGAAATTATCTTTCGACCTTCCTAATTCATAACGAATGAATAACTTATTCTACCCTTTTTACACTCCCTGTGCGGAACAATACGGACTATATTTTTGGTAGACAAAATTATTTGTGTATGTGCTAGTAAGTGATAGTAACTACCTCGTAAAATTAATTATCGTTACAATGGAACAATATGATTATGACAAAAAAAAAGTGTTTGGCTAACAGGGGAGCGATTTGATAGAACAGACATAATATTTTTTTTTAACTAAAAGTCTCAAGTTTAAATATATTAGAATAAAAAAAATTCACAATAAACAATATTTTCGCTTAAACTGTATCTATGTGATGAACTAATTAAGTCAATAGATATCGAATATAATAGTTGAGTTTACAACAACAACAATAATCCAATAGAATTCTGCAAGTAGGTTCTGTGGAGACGCAAACCTTACCACTATCTCATAGAGACAGAAAGATTATTTTTGAAAGACCCTCTCAATATGAAATTTTAAAAAGATAAAAAATATACTTTTGAAGTTGAAATAATAATTAAATTACTCCAATTACATATAATAAAAAGAAAATGCTATCTTTTTCTTTTGTAACATGTTGACAAGGAAAGAATTAAAATAAAACAAATAAAATAGAATAACTTGTTTACTACAAAAGGAGTATGAAAAATTTGTGAAGTAAAGGCAAAGCAAACGTCAAAGTCTCTCTTCTTAGTTTTTCTTTCATTTGGTTCCCAAGTCCATTTTGACATAATTTAAATTTTTAATATTGTATATTCAACAATATTACCACAATGCCTCAAAGGCTTCCGCCCATTGCGGGATAAGGAGGGTCGGAGATACGCAGTCTGACCCCTATATTTAAAAACATGGCGCAACTGTTTTAGGATGACCCTTGATGAGCGTCGAAAGTTGCATTGACAAACTGCTACTTCACAATTGAAAGAAGCGCAGACAGTTTAAAGAGTCATTTTGCTTTATTCTATCATACTTCAAAGCCAAAAAATAGTAAATCTTTGGCTCCATCCGAAATTGATGGAAATATATTTAAAATACTTTCGAAGTCACAAAATCATATTTTATTACTATATATTATATTCGCCCGTGAATTTTAACACAAAAAAATTATGCTCCACATTAAAAACATTAGATCCAAATGAACTACAAACTAGTGCTTTGAGGAAAATTTATATTAAAATATAAATTAAATAATGATATAAAGTAGTGATTTTTTTATAGTTGTATATTATGAGTTATCGTATTGTTTTGTTGTAGTTTCTGTTTTGTTTGGTGTTTTTTTATGAAACTGCTTTGAGGTGGAGTAAGTATTGTGTACACTCTAATTTCTTCGGACCCTATATTGTGGTTCGGACCATATATAGTGGGACTATACTGTGTATGTTGTTGTTGGGTATTGTGGGGTTTGACGTTCTTGGTTAGGTGTTGAGTAGTTATTTTACTATAGGCGGATTTTATGGGTATTTATCATATTATTTTATTGTAGTTTATGTTCTGTTACTATCTATTGTTTTTTGTAGAGATTGTGTTGGATTTCTTTTCCTTAAGCCTAGGGTCTATTGGAAACGTCATCTCTAACTTTGAATTAAGAATAAGGTCTGGATACAGTCTAACCTCTCTATATTCTATATTGTGGGACTATATTTGGTATGTTGTCGTCGTTGGGTATTGTGGGCTTTGACGTTCTCGGTCTTCAATAATTTGGGTTGGTTTTGATTTGTATCTTTTAGATGGTGTTTTGAGTTTTTGATGATTCATAGTCGTTTAGTAGTGATTTTGCTACATTTAGGTTTTTTTGATATTATCTGTTGTTTTTTGTATGATATATTATGGGATATACTGAATATGTCGTCGTTATTGTTGACAATTGTGGAGTTTGTCATTCTTGGTCGGTTTTGATTTGTATCCTGTTTGTTTTAGTTTGAATGGTTTTTGAGTCTTTGATGATTCATAAAGTAGTGATCTTTCAGAGTTTGGTCTGAAAAAGTTGTTAGCTTTGCGAGGATTCAGACGTCGTTAATTGATCGAATTGTCTTTTAACTTGTCCTAATCCCTACAGTCATGGTAGGCTTGGCACCAGATGGTTCTAAGTTTGATACTCATCAATTTGATGCAAAAATGACAGAACTGTAAGTTATTTCCTTCGATCTCCATCCTATATTGAGGTCATCTTAATGAAAGATGATCTCGCGTTTTGTTTTATCATGTTATTGATTATCACTTTGATCTGCTGATATTTGGCCTCTAGTCTTTGGCGTTGGTCTGATTGACGTTTGTCGTTGTTTGACAGGCGTGGCACTGAGCAAGAGTAATCGTTTCCTTTTGCAAGGGCCTCGATGTGATCCAACAGGCACAATCTGGAACTGGAAGACAGCAACTTTCTGCTCTGCAGTTCTCCGGCAGCTTGATTACAGTTTATTAGCTGAATATGTCAGGCTCTGGTTCTTGCACCCAACCCGCGAGCTAGCATAACAGATTGAGAAGGTTATGCGAGCACTAGGTGAAGATTCATGCTTGTGTTGAGGGGACCAGTGTCCGTGAGGATCAAAAAAATCCTTCAGAGCGGTGTTCATGTAGTGGTTGGTACTCCAGACCGTGTCTTTGACATGTTGCGTGGGCATTCTCTTCGCCCTGAGGATCAAAAAAGTCCTTCAGAGCGGTGTTCATGTAGTGGTTGGTACTCCAGACAGTGTCTTTGACATGTTGCGTAGGCATTCTCTTCGCCCTGACCATTATCAAGATGTTTGTTTTGGTTTTAGGCCTAACTCACCCCCGTAAAAGCTAGCTCAAAGGGAGGACGATTGCTTAAACGTTATAAGGAGGTCACCCATCCTATTAACCACCAATGTGGGACTTTGTGTCTCAACACTTTCATCACACAGTATCTGCAACTCACGGAGACATGGATCAGAACACGAGAGATATCATTATGAGGGAGTTCCGATCTGGTTCATCTCGTGTGCTTATAACAACTGATCTCCTCGCGCGTGGTATTGATGTCCAACAAGTCTCCCTTGTTATTAACTACGAGCAGCCAACTCAACCAGAACACTACCTGCATAGCGTTGGTCGTAGTGGATGATGTGGAAGGAAGGGTCTTGCTTTCAACTTTGTAACCGACGACTACGAAAGGCATGCTGTTTGACATTAATGTCTTAATTCAGGAGCTCCCAGCCAATATTTCTGGTCTCCTTTCGTCTCCTTATCAGGTTTAGTTTCAGTAGTTCTAGGTGAATTTTCATAGTGTAGGTTTATAGTTAGCTCCTAAACTTTTGAAGTATATTTCGAATTATAGGTCCAAAATTAATATTTGTTAAGATTTTGCATTTCATTATTTTTTCCGCTGAAGCCAACTTGTGTACACCTAAATTAATGTAGGTCACCCGCAACCTTTCACCGGCATAAGTACTAAGTAATTCTATTCACCGATGCTTGGATAGATGTAAAAGAAATTACCTACTAGTATCTTTCCCTCCATTCAATTTTGAACATTGAATCAGAAATTTCGTGATTCTCAACTCATTTCATTGATCTTTAAGTTACATCTGTGGGTGTATCTATTGTTATTTTCTTCCAAATATAGGTAATATTTGCATAATTCATGGCTCTTCCTAGTGTATGTGTTCTTTTATACACATTTGAACTTTGAAGTGAAGAAAAAAACAAAAACTTATATCTAGAACAAATTTTCAATGGATTGAAAAAATAGCAAGAAATTTTTGAGACTTCTCAAAAATATCGTAGAGTATGTGTTGAATTTTTCAAAAGCTATTATTCTTTGAGGATCAAATATGGACGCGTCCTCATTTTTGAAGGGTTCTAACCTATATTTATCCGTGATCCGTCTATTTTTATCCATTCAAAGTCAACATAATGCACTCAGTTGACATCACCAGCGTTACAATTTCACATATGTCTCTAAGAAAGAAGATCAAATATGGATGCCACATCATTTTTGAAGGGCTCTAACCTAATTCACCCGTCTATTTTGATCCGTCCAAATTCAACATAACGCACTCATTTGACACTACCAATGTTCCAATTTCACGGATGTCTCCAAAGAAGATCAAATATGGATATGACATCATTTTTGAAGGGTTTTAACTTATATTCATCCGGCTATTTTGATTTATTCAGACTTAACATAACGCACTCATTTGACACCACTAGGTTACAATTTCACATATGCATGTCTCAAAATTTTAACCTATTAACTCTAGTTGGTATGCGGGATGGAATAAGCAAGAATATTTCATAAGATTATTTTATCTCATGTTATATGGAATAATAATAATTCCACTTATTTAATACAAATAGCGGGAAATTAATCTTTGAATTACTTAATATTTCAAATCAAAAATAAAATAAAATTAATTTATCTCAAAATTATTATCCTTATCCCACGTATCAAATAAACTCCGAAGAAAAAGTTGTGGATGGGGTTGAATGCTGCAAAGTTTAGTTTTGATCACGCGAGGTGTTAGATTTGTCACATGATCCTCGAGTATACAGCTTTGCTCTGTTGTTGTTTTTCTTTTTGCTTGCTAGTCGGTACTTGTTTTGTGGCTCAATTTAATTCAAATTCACGTCATATAAAAAATCAATTATTTGTTTTAAGAAATGGTCTTTACCAAAACAAATTACTTTCATATAATTTAAACTCGATTATTTTGATTAAAATTAAAATTTTAAATTAATTTTTCAAACAGTCACTCATGCGTAGAGCTAGATAGAACCGAGGAAGGTCACTCGAACCCTTCCAATATAAAATTACATTATCTATATATGATTAAAATTATTTTTTTATAGTATATAATCAGTGGCGGAACCAGAATTTCAATTAAGGGGGTTCAAAATTTGAAAACGCAAGCATACGAACTAATCGAAAGGGGTTTGACATTTACTATATATAAATACAAAATAAATTTAACCATGTATAAAATAGTATAATTTTTCGCCGAAGGAGAATTGGATGAACCCCTGGCCAAAGATTGATTCTGCCACTATATATAATAGATGTTGAATCTTCTTTGACTTTTTTATATATTTATTTTTTAGTTTTTGAACTCTCTTAGTGAAAATCATCTCTCCATCATTAAAGCCATTGAACTAGTAATTATAGTCTTAAGAAAATTAAAAAAACGTTGTTTCGTAAACACAAAATCACTCTACTAATAATAATTATTTCAAAGAACCACTCAATTATCGTCATTCAACTCCCAAAAAGTAACTCATGTTTCGTGCACGGAACTGTCTATCAAGTTCCAATAAATAAAGCCAAACAACCCATGCTCACATAGCATCTACTTATATTTTCCCCCTACAAATAGAAAGCCTAAAACTCCTCTTCCTGTCTCCCAAAAAAACAAAAGAAAGATAAGACAATTTGCCATTTTTTCTCCATTTTCAATCAATCAAATTTGTGATTTTTTTTTCCTCTTCAAGAACACTCGCCTCGTCGATTCTTCCCCTCGTTCTTTAAATGGATGGTGATGGCCAAATATTAATTCCACAAGGCCTAACACAAGAAGAATTTGCAGAATTAGAGTCATTGATTCGAAATTACCATACATTTGAGGATTTACCCAACACTTGTACTTCTCTAGTGACGCAGCGCATCGACGCGCCCGCCGACATCGTGTGGCCCTTCGTTCGACGTTTTGATAATCCCGAGAAGTACAAACACTTCATCAAAAGTTGCAGGATTGTGTCAGGTATGTAATTCTTTCATCTAAATGTTTAAATTAATGTTACGAACAAACAAACGTATAAGAGTATTATTGTAAGTGATTACTTTATTGCATCATACTTTAATTTACCTTTTATGTCAACGTGGACAAGCGAGGTTTATTCTAATGGTTAAGCACCTCCACTTTTAATTCTGAGTTCAAGTCATGATGGGTAAATAGAAACGCTATTGATCTCCTCATTATTCTTCTTTCTTGTTCAAATTAAACATATAAAATTTGTCCAAAAATGTCGTAGTGATGATATACTTGAATTTTCTTTTGTTAATAATGTCAAAAGTTCGTTTTTAATTTGTTTGATTCGATCAAAATAAAAGTCTCACTTTTCTTTTCGCTTTTTGAGTTTATATTTATCATCTTACTGAACTTAAAAAGATGTTTTTGAATATCTCATTATACATTTTTATATTATAATTTTAGTCCTTTCAACGATCCTATCTTAATTACTACACACAATTTATCAATTTGATAAAAATTGCATTTGTATACAATAATCAGATTATAGTAAGTAATCGGTCCTTCTTACCAAAAACTAAATTCAAAATAAGCGGTGGAGCCACATGTACATGATATCTCCTTTGTCGAAAACTAGTTACATTGTGTACCTCGATAAAACTATATATTATTATATATGGGTACCTCTTTACTTCTTTGTGATTCTTTTTATACTTTGACACTCCTTAATAAAAAAAATTTAACTCCGCCACTACATACAGGTGATGGCGGAGTTGGCAGCATAAGAGAAGTCACAGTTGTGTCAGGAATCCCTGCATCTACAAGTACAGAACGTCTAGAGATTTTAGATGATGAAAAACATATTTTAAGTTTTCGAGTTGTAGGAGGTGAACACAGATTGACAAATTACAAATCAGTCACATCAGTTAATGAATTCAACAAAGATGGAAAAATTTACACTATAGTGTTGGAATCATATATTGTTGATATTCCAGAAGGAAATACAGGAGAAGATACAAAAATGTTTACTGATACTGTTGTGAAATTGAATCTCCAAAAACTTGCTCTAGTGGCAATGTCTGCTATGCATGGACATGAATAAATTAATTATGATAAAAACAAGAAAATCAAAATTTTAATTTTTTTATTAATAAATGTGGTGTTAGGGGCAAAATGTGCTTCCTTTCATCAGAACAGATGTCAAATAAGATTGAAAATTTGTATGTATTTCAATTGCATGAAATTATGTAATTGATGTTTGTTGTAATTTAAGTGATTCTTGAAATATATATATGTATGGTGTATGAAATCTATGTAATCTTTGTTTTAATTTATTTTTACTATGTTGTTGTTGTACAAAACAACAATAACATACCCCGTGAAATCCCATAAGTGGGGTTTGAGGAGGGTAGATTGTACGCAGATTTTACCGCTACCTTATAGAAGTAGAGAGGTTGTTTGCTAAAACCCTCAGCTCAAAACCACTAAGCAGAAAGAACTAGATATGACAAAATGAAATGTGAGGAAAGGGAACAGCAGGTGCGACTAACAAAGAATAGCACATGACAATATGTAAATATGATAAAACTAACACATATATGCTAGATAATAAAAAGAAAAAGGATTATTACTATTTTAAAAAAAAAACTAATACTAATACTAATAATAATAGGAGAAGAATAGGAAGAAGAGAAAGAAGAACTTAGTCTGCTACTCTAATTCACGACTTCCACTTCTATCTATCTAAGGTCATATCTGTAATAATAAAAAAATAGCTTTTAAAACTTTATATGTGTTCGTGTATACTTCCAACCTAAAAAAGAGGGGACATTATTGTTGTTGAACTACTCTATTACTTTTTTACTTTTGAATAAATGTGAGATGGAAAAAGGAGAAAAAATTAATACACATAAAAAGTAAAAAATTAATAAAAAGAAGAGAAACATTAGTGTTGTTATCATTGAGAGACTTGTGACTTCAACTTACAACATGTGATATTAAACTTGCTTTTAAGGGTGTGATATTATAATTTTTTTTAGTAGATAGACAATAATTATTATTTTAAAAATTTATTATTTTTGGGTTTTGGGGTAAGATGGAATAAAATAAAATATCTCTTTAAATTATTTGTCATTCTTTCAATTGTGAAGTAACAGTTAGTCAATGCAACTTTCGACGCTCATCATGGGTCATCCGGAAATAGTCACGCTATGTTTTTAAATATAGGAATCAGGCTGCGTACATCCGATCCCTCCTTACCCCGCAATGGACGGGAGCATTTGAAGCATTAGGGTAATATTGTTATTGTTATTGTAGATAAATATTATATAAAAAAAAAGGCGAGGAAATAGGATATTCAATGATGGGATGAGGTTTAA
>JAOTQJ010000011.1:20701961-20734392 GCA_025642045.1 Solanum sejunctum | reverse complement strand
ATGACCCATGATGAGCGTCGAAAGTTGCATTGACTAACTGTTACTTCACAATTGAAAGAAACGCAAACAGTTTAAAAACTCATTTTGCTTTATTCTATCATACCCCAAAGCCAAAAAATAGTGAATCTTTGGCTCCATCTGAGATTGATGGAAAAATATATGGTATATACACACACACCATATTCAATCAAAATGTATAGATAGTACTCCCTTCATCTATTTTTTAGCTAAAGAGTAAAAAATATTTTTTGAAAAATAAATTCTAATATAATTTTTTTTTATAATTTAAAATATTTTTAAAAAATAAATATTTTAAAAAAATTAGGAGCTATTGAGGGCTGGGCTGGTGGGATGCGAGAGAGGTTGGAGTTAAAAAATGAAATTAAAAAAGCTCTATTTTAAAATAAATTTTAAAAATATTAGTCCAATCTATAAAATCAAGGATTCAATGAGTCTAATCTTTAATGACCACTTTAGTTAAAAATGAGAATCTCGTATGCTGATTTTGTCTGCGATGAGTGCGATGTTTTTTTCTTCTTACCCAAGATGTTTTAGAAATCATTTTTATCGATCAATGTTATTTATGTAGAATTTTTAAAATCAAATTTCAATTAAAGGAGCTGGACATTTTTGTAAAGAAGTCAATATTATAAATTATTTAGGATCTTGAAATTAATTAAAGTCTTTATTGGATTAGAAAAGAAATCATAGTATTTTAATGCTTCTAAATTAATTAGAATTTTATGTTATGTAAATAATTTCTATAATTTTATATAAGTAAAGTAATATTTTATCTAACTTTCTAAGAAACATAACCCTTTCTTCTTACTTTGATTTTGATTGATTTTTGTTCAAATTGTCCTCTTGCCTTTATTATTATTATTATTATTATTATTATTATTATTATTATTATTATTATTATTATTATTATCTGTTTTGCACCTTCTTCTTCTTACTTCTTATTCTTTTCAATTATGAAGTAGCAGTTAGTCAATGCAACTTTCGACGCTCATCATAGGTCATCTGGAAATAGTCGCGCTATGTTTTTTAACATAGGGGTCAGACTGCGTACATCCGACCCCCCTTACCCTGCAATGGGGCGAAAGCTTTTGAGACATTAGGGTAATATTCGTTATTGAAATTAACATTATTATTTTTAAAAATAATATACTACAATGGTCATAACATTCACGTGTTAAGCATGTGCATAAAACTAGTAATATTGAAGACTCTGTATCAATTTTGCATGAATTATTGAAAGTTGATGTGAAAATAAATCATAATTATTGGCTTAAGAACTTTAGATTATCATATCTGAATTGCTAAAAACTCAAAACTTTATAAGGATATTACAAAAAAAACACATTATTATAACAAATTCATTTAGAAATTAAGGAAAGAATCAACATATTCAATAATTTAAAGAAGATTAAAAAAAACACATAAATTTATTTTTAAGACTATGTAACCGTAATCGATCAATACTTCAGATTCATATAAATAATAAGAAAGACATATAAATAAAATAGATAAATTTAGACTTTACGCATAACATAACTAACTCATCAAAACTTCAAATTGAACATGACCTCAGATAGACTGAAGACGTAAAATGAATTCTTAACAAAATGATATAAAAGAGACTTTGCATCAACTTGACAGGCATGCATCGAAAGATTATGAAAAAACAAATCTTGATTTCTAGTTTGAGAGCTTTAATATATTAGATTGTTAAAAATAAAAAACTAAATGTTGATGTAATACACCACAAATACAAAATTCAGTAATACAAAGAAGATTAAAAAAAACAGAAATTTAATTTCAGAGATGATATATCTGCGATCGATCAACACTATAAATCTATTTGTATAATCGAAATAACAAATAAGCAAAATAGATTAATCTAAGCTTCACTCCGAACGTTAATAGCTCGTAAAAGCTTCTGACCTCAAATAGATTACTTGAGGTCTTATTTCTATTAGAGCTACACATCAGTTGATCTAGTTAAATTTTATGTATTACTGATTTAATATATCAGTTTTAAATTGTTAAATATGCTAAATCAATAAGATATTTTTATCGATTTTTGATTTATTGATTTTTGGTCCTTAACAATTCAATTTTCGCTTAAATCAATAAAAAATACTCATGAAATAACTATGTAACTTCTTTAACAATTTGACGCGATACAACAAAACAATGTGATATTGTGAAACAAGAAGATCAATTACAAATGACATTTGTAAAAACTAGAATGAAACAGATAAGAAATTATAAAAATGATAAACATATCTTTTTGTCAAGTTTTATAACAGTCACCCAATTTAATAAAACATGCTTCATGAATATATAATACGCATCCAACGAACACTGTAATATGACAATTAAATCAACAGAAAGTGAATGACATATTTTTTGAGCACTTAAGCTTAATAATACGTAATATTTGGCCTAATATTATAATTTACTTCTTTAACAGAAGGCTTATTTTATGGGAATCAAGCAAATACATGTATTACGAGTATCAGTATAGTGTCAAGTGATATTAAATTACTAATATTTAATATTTATGAACTGATAAAATGGTGGATTACTATTACTAAAAAGGAAAACTTACAAGGATAAGTAAATAGATGTTAGTTAATTAGTTAACACAACTATATTTTGAATTAATTACGTTTCGTCACTACATATAACATTAATCACAAATTGAATTTGTATAGCAAAATATACAAATTACTACAAATTCTATAGCGAATTATACAAATATTGTACACAAATTATATAATGAAATATACAAATACTATAAATTGAATCGCGAATAATATAAATATTATGCACGAATTGTATAACGAAATATATACAAATAGTGCAGATTATATGACGAATTATACAAAAGCTGCTAATTATATAACGATGTATGCAAACATTTCGAATCATATAGCGAGTTATACAAATGATGCATGCATTATATACCAAAATATATAAATACTTTTATAGCTATAATTACGAAATATAATTATCTAAACTGTAGTTATTTCGATCTATTAAATTTTAGGACTAAACTATTTATAAATAAACTCCTCTACTAAAAATTAAAACGAACCGATAACCTAGTAATTTTTTCATAAAATTATTAAAAAATTATTAATTTAATAATCTTATTATAATAAATCAATAATATTTTTTCAATTTAATTTATCAGTCGATTCAATTTTTTTCCGTCCTTAAATTCTATGAATAAAAAAATATCTAGTTTAGTCATGGGTCAATCCCTATAAAACTCACTGTTGACCCGCAATCGTTCATTCTCTTACTTCTCTTACTAGGGTTTTCGAAGCCCTATCCTCGCCGCTCTCCTCTTTCCCCAAATCCCAAATCTGAGCAAAACGAAAGCAACAATGGCGGAAGAAGCACAGTACGGAGCGCCGGAAGCCGGTAGCAACAAGAGGAAGTACGATGATCAAACGACGCCGTCTCCTGTTCCACGTAGACCTACTGGATTTTCTGCTCCGATCGCTTCGTTATCTTCTCCTGATGGTGCTCCTCCTCCTTCTTCTTACAACAGTGTTCCGCCGCCTATGGATGATTTTCAGTTGGCTAAGCAGAAGGCTCAGGAGATCGCTGCTAGGTTGCTGAATAGCGCTGAAGCTAAGAAACCTAGAGTTGATAATAACGGAGCTGGTGGTGGAGCTGGTGGATTTGATTCTTATGAACGTAAGGGTTATGAGCTTTTTCTAGTCTTTTTCTGTTATCGATTTTGTGATTTTGCGTATTTATCTGTTCTATTCGGATGTTTTGGAGATGAAATTGATTTGTATTTTTTTGATTTTGAAATGAATATTTGCTGAAATCCTTTGCTGTTAGAGATAATGCATTAAAACGAGAAATTGAGTTCAGTTTTTATAGATATCCTTAAGCCCTATATCAAAATGGTGTTTATATTGGCTAACATTGATTTAATTAGCTTGCAAGTGAGGTTTACACGATGTTTACGACTTTTCTGTCCTTTTCTGTTATTGATTTTGTGTTTTCCTAGTTTGTGTGCTCTCTTAGGATGGTTTTTGGGATGAAATGAGATGTTTCTGGATAAAAAGTGTATTTTCCTTTTTGGATTCCATTCTATATTACACGAAAAGGAGAAATTGTGTTCAGTATTTACAGATATTCTTACACCTTGTACTGTTGGTTGTACTATTTTGTCTGTATTGAAATAGTGTTTATATTTGCTACGGTGCTGGTGGATTTGATTCCTTAAAGAGTCTGCTTCCCTTTGCTGTTATTGATTTTGAGTTTGTGCCTTCTTGTTCTGGGAAAGATGTTTTTTTAAATATTAGTGAAGTTATTTTACTGCTCATTGTTATTATAATTTTCCACATACTTCTGTATGTGTTTGTAATTTGCTGCCACTGATGTGATTAGTCTGGTCTATAATTTGATTTTTTTAATCGCAGACAAGCCCATTGTTACTCCATCAGTGACAAGTGCATATGGTTATCCTGGGCAAAGCAAGAAGATTGAAATACCAAATGGCAGAGTTGGTGTGATAATAGGAAAAGGTGGGGAGACCATCAAGTATCTTCAACTCCAATCTGGTGCCAAGATTCAGGTTACTAGAGACATGGATGCTGATCCTAATTCTCCAAATAGATCAGTTGAACTCATGGGTACTCCAGACCAAATAGCTAAGGCTGAACAGTTGATTACTGAGGTTCTTGCTGAGGTACTAATCTTTGCCTTACAATACCTTAAAAATTGTCAAACTCCAGTAATTCTTCTGTTGAATCATATCCACCTTCTCATGCTTTCCACCATTAATTGTTCTGTTTTCAATTTGTTAATAATGCATTATATATCTGAAACAGGCTGATTCAGGTGGTTCTGGTCTAGTTTCCCGAAGATTACCTGGACCACAATCTGGAGGAGAACAATTTTCCATGAAAGTCCCTAACAACAAGGTAAGATTTAATGTTGGTAGTTTATTTGTCTTGCCGTTGGCTTTCTACTGTTTGTCTCATGTGTATTTATTTGTGTTTTATTAGGTTGGTCTTGTTATCGGTAAAGGAGGTGAAACTATTAAAAATATGCAGGCAAGAAGTGGAGCACGTATTCAGGTAACTTCAAAGTAGCGTTTCCCAAGTAATTTGCAGTTTTCGGTTGGCAATGGCACTTTCAATTTATGAAGAATTCCAGTCCTTTGCATCGTCAAAAGTAATTATTTCTGGAGATCTTGTTTCAGCTTTCTCACCTTTTCTTACTTTGCCACAGGTGATTCCTTTGCATTTGCCTCCAGGTGATACATCACAAGAGAGGACAGTTCAAATTGATGGGTCAAGTGAACAGATTGAGGCTGCAAAGCAGCTGGTGTATGAAGTGATTAGTGAGGTATGTGTAATTGGAGATCACTTTCTATTCTTTGCCGTTTCTTATTGCTGGAATATAATAGGCAGCTCGGCAGATGCACTCTTGCCTCAAGATGATACATTTTATCTCCTTCAAATTTTTGAACTGTCTATATATGTATATTATTTGCTGTTTGTAGTTTGTAACTGTGTATGTTGCATCTTGGGGAAGACTCCACTTTATCTCCTTAGCCCTTTGAAATTGCTTTTGTGTAGTTCTCCTGACCCTGAATGTTCAAAATTTCCTCTTAACATCTCGAAGAGGTAGTGTGGTATTAATCTTTTCAGGTGTGGTGGAATTTCCTGTCACATTTAAAGTTACAGTTTGCTTCTGTTGCTAGAGCATTAATTATCCTATATCCAACTTGTCAGGATGTTCAATATATCTATCTAAAAGTTATATGTATGTCGCTGTCAATTACCTATATCCTTCCTTGCCTCGCTAGAATTCGTAGTGTTTGCAGATACCAATTTGCCAGTCCTCTTTGGTCTACAGCTTCGGTTAATGGGAATTGTAGTTCATTTCAATGACCCCTGGATGAAGGAGATTGGCTCTTGCTGTGCTTCATTTTTTGGAAGGAAGTATTCTTATTCCCATTGGAGATATGCTTTCTAGTTGCTATAGGTTGTTGAGAGTATACTCTGAACTATAGCTCCATTACATAAAATGAAAGGATTCATAATTTGTTATCCACATAATATATCTGTAATGTGGCATGACACCCACATATGTTAAGTTGCCTCAATGTCTATTGATCTATGTCATTTGGACTTTAGATGTTCTGATCTTTTGTGAGGCGCAGGTTTTGGAGAAGTGTTCTTGAAGGTAACTAAGTCTGTCTAAAAATTTCCCTAATATTGAGGATATATTCTAATCTGAGATGTAAAATAACTTTTGGTTTGGGTACTTGGTTAATATCAAGAGACAACATATGACTCTGCTGGTTAATTTTGTATCTGATCACTGATATTATTATTGGAAAATTTGTAGGCTTAGTATGTATTGGACAATGGTGACACCAACATGGAACCATAAGTGTTGGTGTTCCCTCAGCATTGTTCTGGTATGGTCTCCAACCTAATTATTGATAACTAATATCATATTCTGGGATATAATGAGGGCCTGCTTTTGCTAGGATGCAAGGGGGGAAACTAAGATTTGTTGATATTATCATTATATCTTTTGGGTGTCAATCTTTAGATATTATATGAGTTTACCACACAAAACATAAGTGCTGCAAATGAGAGTTATTTTGCCTGCATATAGAATGTGTATATTTTTGTCCTTTTTTTTGGCTTTGGGTACCCTTCACTTCCAATAGGGTGAGGATGAGCATCTGCCAGGAGTTTGTACCTCCCAACCAGTAAGTCTTACATCTGTCTTGACACATACCTAATATCAGTCGTTATATGTTTGTGGTATTTGTTACTGTTTTATCTGCTATGGTTATGCTACCTGGATGTGGCTTAGTCTGCCCTTGTAATGTGAGTTGTTGTAATATGGTTAAATCAATCGTATTCTTGGTTAGTTTAGACAACAATTACTGTGCAGAATCGTGCTAGGAATCAAGGAATGTCTGGAGGATATCACCAACAAGGTTACCAGGCCCGACCTCCTACAAACTGGGCCCCTCCTGGTGCGCCAATGCAACAACCTGGTTATGGATATGGTCAGCCTGGTGCATACCCATCTCAACCATCTTACCCTGGCTACCCTCAACCTGCTTCTGCTGGGTATGCCTCTGGCTGGGATCAGAGTGGTTCTCAAAATCAACAATCTCAGGCAGGTGGGTATGATTACTACAACCAACAGGTCCCACCACAACAGCAGCATACTGCTGGAGGTCCAGCTGCTTCTACTGATAATAGTGCCTATGGTTACAACCAGCAATCTGCCTCAGGCTACAGCCAAGGACAAGCTTATGGTCAGGATGGCTATGGTGGATATCATGCACCTGCCCCTCAATCTGGTGGTTATCAGGGCTCTAGTTATGAGCAGCAACAAGGTTATAGCTCTGGTGCTGGCTATGGGAATGCCTCAAACCCAACATCAGAAAGCCAGAACTCGTCATATGGTGCACCAAGTGATGGCAGTCAAGCACCTCCGCCAGCATCAGCCACAGGTCAACAAGGATATCATTCTGGCCAGCAGCCCAGCCCTAATCCTAGTTACCCATCTCAAGGCTCTGCTCAGGCTGGATATGGGGTGCCCCCAACTTCTCAAGGTGGGTATGCTGGAGGATATGCTGCTAGTTATGGGGCCCCTCAGTCTCAGAAGCCTCCTAGTCAGCCACAGCCAACTTATGGACAACCACAGCAGTCTCCTAGTGCACAAGCTGGGTATGCCCAGCCTCCCCCAGCACAATCCGGGTATCCTCAACCAGCTGCTCAATCAGGTTATGCCCAGGCTGATCCCAATGCTCAGCGACCTCCCTCTTCTGCCTATGGTGCTCCACCAGCTCAGCCAGGTTATGGTGCCCAACCTTATGGTGCTCCACCTAGTTATGGCCAGCAGCCACCACCCTACAACAGTGCCTATGGTGGTTATTCCCAGCCTCCAGCATATGCTTCTGAAACAACTCCAACCTCGCAGTCTGTTCCACCTAGTGGTGGGGTTGCAAAAGCATCACCTCCGAGTTAATCAGTCTTCTTCATACGTTTGAGTGGATCTTTTTTGAGACAATTTCTTAGTTTTGTTGCTTAGTTACCTATAGGTTTTGTAGTTGTATCAAGCACAGTATTTCAAACTTGTGTTTGTTTTTGACCCATATATGGGCGGCGCAACTTCTTTCTTGTTATATTTGCAGTTGGCTGAACATATTTTCAATTGAAGTTCCTAGTAGTTGGACATATGCTGGCATGTTATTCTATGTTTCTTTGCAAGTATTTAAAATGTTTTAACCAGTGTCAAAAATATGGAGGTGTTTGCTTCATTAAGTTTGTATGTCAAGGACAGGTAAGCTGGATTCAGACTTCTTCAGTTTGCAATGTACTGATCTCTTGAGCATTTCATATATGGTTGCAAATATAGACCATGAGAGAGATGAATTTCATTTGAAAAAAGAAGTTGAATTTCACCAAAAACTTTTATTTCACTTCCAAGTGCCCCGGATATATATTTACAAGGTTATTTTGCGAAAGTAATTTTTTTCTAAAACTTAAACATGTAATCTAATGGGCAAGGGTCTGAGAAGGATGCTCACACCTTAATCATACCTCTTGGCGGTGATCGACTTAAAGCAAGTTCAAAAAGCACAACCAAAATCTTGATAAATACTAGTACATCTTATGTTACAATCCGGCACAATTTGATTTTCGAGAGTGAAATAATTTAATTTTGATCATAAATTCATACATGAAACCGCATGATTATATGAATTTACCACACATGTTTCCATCACATCATCTAGCTATATTTATCCGCAAGCAAGTACGTCGATGACTAGGGGTAGTGAACGCATCATTCATAGATCCAGGAGACTATGTTACAGATAACCATCTAGGATTGTACTTGTAAGCTAAGTACCCAAGCCAAGCTTGCTTATGCCGAAAGGGAAACCAGATGTACATCCTTTTCCACACAAAACTCAAAGCAATATCCCGTAATCTATGTTACATGGATCATTTTACAGGTACAAACAGGTGTATATAAGTTTTTCATCAATCTTTAAGTATATTTTGAACTATTTACACATACACAAAACCATGACGCCACTCATTCAGATAAAAGTTGCTCTAATACAGAAGTTCATACTTTTCAGCTTCAAATAACCAGGCTATCGATAATGCATCACCAAACAAAACATTACATCTATAAACAAAAATTTCTCATGCATTCAAATAGAACTGTTACAACTTCCACCAGTCAGTAAAAAGTACAAAACTTCATCCTCAAAGATGGAGATATACTACTATAAATTCACTACAAAACTGATATAATTCCTTCAATTCTCAAACAATTCTTTCAAAAATTCACTAAAAACAACAGTCACAATCAAAAGGGCAAAGTGGGGTACCTCCAGCGTCAGACCTCCCAATACCCAACTCCTCTTCCGTGTATAAAGTAAACCCGTCAGCCGTTTTCTTCCTCGACCGACGTGGTTGCTCAGCTAACACATCATCTTTCGGAACCCTGCTACTTTTTTCCTTGCTTTTCTTCAACTTTTTCGGCTCTGTAACAGCATCTCCGCTTGATTTTTCTGGTTTTTCCGGTTTCTTCCTCTTCTTTCCAGCAAAAATTTCGTCGATTTCGTTACCTGGCTTTCTGGGTTTAGACGAAGAAATTTGTTTCTCCTTTTCAACAACAGCAGCTGTTGCTGCTTCCACTGGTTTAGGCTTCTTGGAATTACTCTTTTTTGGCATCGTTAGAAGCGGAAACTATGGAAAAAATACCTAAATTCAGCAAAATTGTGAAGAAAATATTGAAGATTGAAGAGGAATTTTACAAGGAAAGGGATTTGGGGGTGATTTCTAGCTTAAACCCTAGTCGGGTTGATTATATGTAAATGGGCCGGAAAACCCCTTGAACAATTGAAATAGAACAAGGGTGCCCTTTATTTGTTTTTGTGATTTCGAAATGCCCCCGAACTATAAGAAATTAGAGAAAAGTCCTCTCACTCGTAGTGAGTATGTTCCTATGTCGCAAGCGATGATGATAAAATGTTGTATTTGAATCGATGACTTATTTTTCGTAAATAATATAGAAAAAAATTTGAATGTACTCTATTGAGGTAGAAACAAACTATCAAGAATGTAAAAGAGGTTGAATGAACAATTAGTCGAATTTAGATTGGATGATAGTTGAAACCGACGACTATTCCTGTTACAACAAGGAATGTATCATAATAGAGTGAAAAATCACAATTAGAATCAATTTGGATAAAAGGAAGAGTCAAATCTCCTTATTGTTAATCATATTTACCTTATAATGGACCTAAAAGCAAGGAAGTTTCAACTCTCCATTCGGAGAATTCGAGAACAAATTCTATTTATTTTCTTCTTGTCATAAATTTCACCTTGAAAACCAAACACTAACACACTTATTTCTTGTATGTGTATATACTATTTTCTCAAAAGTATGTTTTTGTTCTTGAGCTATATCCAAAAATATCATAAACATTTAACTATCTAAATCTTTCCTATGTTACATCCTACTTTATTCAACTTTTTAGTTTTTATTACTCTCTATTCTGGACCAATCAAATTCCAAAAGTTTCTACAGAGGAATATGTAATCAAGGTGCCATAACTACATCAACATTTAACCAAGCATTTCATATAATTCCTCCATTTTTTCAAAATTTTGGGTCACTGGCTGTGGGGGTGGGGGTGGGGGGGGGCGGGGGTCATGCACTCATCCTACATCGTCAAATGTCAAGAATTTGCATGTTACACAATTCATAGAAACCAGTCTGGTACTGCAAAATCACAAGCCAGGCAATGGGTATTGGGTTGTCAAAGCTTCAACTCTTCTTTGCAGATCTAACACCTTATCGATCAAAGGGAACTCCGGTGAAGCAACAAACTTCATGAAATCTTGGAGCTTAGAACCAGCGACTAAGTTTTTGGCCTCAAGGGTTATCTGCACACCCTCATTAATGAGGTCTGCAACGGTTACAAACTCTTTCTCTGAGAAACCTCGAGTGGTCATTGCAGGAGAGCCTATGCGTATACCACCAGGCACTAATGCACTTTTATCACCTACAGTTTGATAGACGGTATAAGGACAAGATAATAGATGTGTCAATAATAAATCACAATGGTTAAAGCTTCTATACTTACCGGCTACTGAATTCTTATTGAGCGTGATTGATGCCATGTCAAGTATTTTCTCCACTCTAGCACCATCAATACCCTGATTGGCAAATGCAGGCGGGTTAATCTAAATACACAAGATGGGGTTGGACGGTTGGTTGTAACTTGGTTCTAGTAGCTGGTAACACACAAATACTAACGAGTAAAAGGCGGAAGGATCCTTTAACAGAGTTTGTCAACCTGTTTCCAACTGTTCTATATGGATACACTAATCAACAAAATAATGTTTCTTATCCACAGTAACTAAAATTTTGAGAAAAACTGTACAAGAGAAATTGCCAACATAATTATAGGCTATGGTGCTTAATAGTTTAGTAGTTTATTAACTACTACTGCAATACCGGTACATTTGCATGTCCTAGTTGAATTTTTCTTCTGGACAAGAACTAGTGTAAATGCAGAACTTACCAAGGGCCTGAGATCAACTAGAACCAAATGATTGTCAGTTCCTCCAGAGACCAGCTTGTAACTCAACTCCATTAACCGTCTTGCAAGAGCTCTACAGTTAGAGACCACCTGCGAACACAAAAAAATGACAATTATATTTCCCGCATAAATGGTCACAATCTAGACAGGAACATGTGTACCTTGTTCTGATAAGCCTTGAAGTCAGGTGATTTGGCATGCTTCAAGCAAACAGCTAGTCCTCCAATTGTGTGATTATGTGGACCACCCTGTGAAGACAAATGATGCTATTGCTACTCAAACTCACCACATTATGCAACAAACAGCCAAAAAGCCCAATAGTCCAGACATCGATAGGTTTTAACATTCAAGGTCGCAAATGAAAAAATGTAGAGTGAAAATTAAGGGGTGAGAGAAAACGGAACTGACCTGCAAGCCAGGAAAAACAGCATTGTTGATGGCAGATTCCAAATCAACGCCAAGGACAGGATCTTTCTTGAAGAAGATCATTCCCCCTCTAGGCCCTCTTAGAGACTGAACAGAAGCATGACCATTAAAGTTAATCAGGGCAACGGAAATAAAATTACGAAACACATTTTGGCATTTCATTCTCTCTCTGTGTTTTCTGGGATTTTCTTTATAACTTCATTTTTCGGTGGGTAGAAGTGACTGGAATGGGTAAGCACAAAATTCCAAGAATTTTAAATCATACCTTGTGAGTTGTTGTGGTAACGATGTCACAGTATTCAAATGGATTAGCAACTACAGAGGCGGCAACAAGCCCACTGATGTGAGCCATATCCATCATGAGAAAGGCTCCAACAGCATCTGCTATCTTCCAGACATAATGCAAAAGAAATAATTAGATGCAGAAAATAAAGATATCAACAGGAAGAATTATCAGTATGGAGCAGAAACTCCAACTAGCGAACTCCTGATATTTTGTACCTTTCTCATACGAGGATAATCAAAATCTCGTGGATATGCACTAGCACCAGCAATAATAAGTTTTGGCCGAAAAAGAGTTGCAGTTTTCTCAAGCATGTCATAATCAACAAGGCCTGTTAAGTCAACAAAATTGGATGTCAATTCTAGTTAAAGGCTAAATGCATCTACAGAGATAGGTGTACGGTACCTGAAGATTCATCAAGGCGATAAGGCATGGACTCAAAGTAAATAGATGTGCCTGAAACTCGTCTTTTAGGAGTCATAAAGCCATGGGACAAATGACCCCCATGAGGCAAGTCCAATCCCTGAGTGAATTACCATGACAAACGATAAATATCAATCCACATAGTCTAGGAGGCCAAAAGGAAGAGGCTGCTTATAACTAACCATAATCCGGTCATGTGGATTGAGAATTGCTGTGTAAACTTCAAAATTTGCTGGAGAACCAGAGAGGGGTTGAACGTTGACGCCCCACTGTTTTCCATCCAAGTTAAAGGCTGCCAAAGCCCTCTCTTGACAGAGTATTTCTAACTCATCAATGTACTCGTTTCCACCATAATATCTGATGTAAGGAATTTATTTACAAAAACGAAGGAAGGATGCTGTTAAATAAGCTACGAAAGAGGGAAAAAAGAAAAAGAACAAGTTCGCTACCAGGAAGAGATTCATATTTCGTACATCAATTATAGTATCCATAGAAATAAATAGTGAAGAAAAATAAGCATTTCTTTTTCGTAGGGATAAAATTCACCTTTTGCCTGGTAGTCCTTCGGAATATTTGTTTGTAAGGCAAGAACCCACTGCCTCCATCACTGCTCGAGATGTGAAATTCTCAGAGGCAATAAGCTCTAAACTCCGAAATTGACGTTTCTTCTCCTTGTCAATAATACCACGAACTTCAGGATCAGCTTCACCCAATCCATAGTCTACAAAGTTGTTCCCAGCACCTAGAAAGTGCAATGGACAGCTTTATGAGACGAATATGCTAGGGACCATAATTCAAATTCATCAACTTCAACTATCACACACAACTAAAATGAAAATGAAAAGTGACAAGAAGTTGCTAGACAACTACAAGCCTTGCATAGGAAAGAGAAGGAAGGGAAAACTTGCAAGTACGAGAACCATGGAAAGTTTTCAAATTAAAAGAAAAATGCATTCATTTTTGTCAACGAGGAAATGCATGACAAACATGCAACAAAATGTTTCAGCACTTCTCTGAGTTCTGATAATTATGTCAGTGCCCTGGTTGATTTCAAGAAGATTATAAGATCAAAGCTGATGGCTTTGCATGTAGCAACAGTAGACAGGAATAAAAGGACAGTCACACACCATGCAGGGGAATTGGCAGGCTACCAAGGACTTAATGCAAAACCCCACTAAATCTGGAAATGTCAATGTGTTCCACATATCTTGTGTTACGTGATTAAAGAGGTCACACCAGAGGGCTGTAGGTGCACTAAGTTGGATCATAATCGTCAGGACTCCACTATGAGCAAGGAATTTAAAAGAGGGAGGAAGAAAAGCATCTAATTCCCTACAACAAGAAGGTAAGATAACACATGAACAAAAGTAACCGTCAGACCCCCAATAGTCAAAATATTCAAGAGCTTTCAGCATATACAGCAGTTAGCCAATTGTATTATCTAATCTTCTAACACGTGCACTATTTAATATGGTTTATAATATAGCTAAAATATGTAGATAGAATAACTCCAGAAAACAATAATTTTCCCTATCCCAAAAACATAAATGCATAAACTACTAGTAGGATACAAACTAGAGCACAAAGAAAAGCCAAGAAGACGCTAAAACAGAAAAGTCTCTGACCAAGAATCAGCATCATAGCTTTCATGTATATGTACACGAAGAATAAAATGGAAATTCAAAAAATTACCTCCCATTTCTGGGATAGGAACAGAAACTGAAGAAGGAGGGCTTCCTGTGACCATGCTCCCTTCAAGTTTAGAGGCTTTGCAAGGCTTAACAGACCATAATTTGACCCCATTAAGTTTCATATCACCCTTTAATGGGAAAGCTGACCCCTTAACCCAAATAGGTTGCTGAAGGGAAGAACCCATCACTGCAGCTCCACTGCAAGCTTCCATATTAACTTATAATACAGTATAGCCTCTATGTAAACCACCAACTCCTACACATAGCAAAGATGAACACTTTATTATAGACCATGCAACTCAATCAGGGAAAAATATTAAAGTACTTAAAAAATTGAATGATAAACCGAAAAACTGCACTTCTGATATACTAACATTCTTCGTCTAATTTTATCAAACACAAAGAAGGACTAAGGCATAACGACACAACATTGCCTCTTCATTTAAAAACTTGGCGTCTAATGGCGGAGCCAAAATTTTCACTTTCATTAAGGGAGTTTAAAATATGAAAAAATAAACGAACGAACAAGCCAAATGATGTTCAACATCTACTCTATCTACATAAAAAAGAACTCATTGTTAATTCAAATTATATATAAATAATGTAATTTTATACTAAATGAGGTTCGGATGAACTCCTAGTTCCGCCCCTAGTGGTGTTCAGGCCAAACTTGGTTGCAAGCACCACCTATCAGATACTTGCTACCTCCCAACAACACAAATATCAAATAACTATATCCTCCAAAATTTGTACATATACGATAAAATCACCTAGTGATTGACTATGCTGGGATTTGAACCTAAGACTCCATGATCCTCAACCTAATTCATCAACCACTAGCTCATTCACTCCAGTGCCACAACATATCATCTTTTAATTCCCTCAGTTTCAATAAATAAAATAAACATAAAATGATCATCAAACATAACCAGAAAAAAAAAGTTCAAAATTGATGCATAGTTCACTCTAATTTCTCAATTTATAACCCAAAATTCAAAATTTCGCAAAATAATAGAAAGACAGCACAGAACAACACACAATTAAACAAAAAAAAGATCATACGATAAAGAAAAGGTTCTTTTGAACCTATTAGATATGATATCCTAGTTCTGTTTTGTTGCTCTGCTTTTTCAAGCTTTGTACAGAGAGAAGAAAGGAAAAAAACCCTACCTAAGCTGCAGCTTATATGGAAAAGCGCGCTAAATATTGGATTTTGTCAAATACAATCCTTGTTAATTGTTATTTTTGTTTAGTTATGTTTTATCCTTTTCAAGATCAACTTAATTCTTTTGGATCCATCTCAGATGGAGTCAAAGATTAACTATTTTTTAATTTTAAAGTATAATAGAATAAAGCAAAATGACTCTTTAAACTATCTGCATTTCTTTCGTAGCAGTTAGTCAATGCAACTTTCGACGCTCTTCATGGGTCATCCAAAAACAGCCTCTTTATGATTTTAAACATAGGAATTAGGCTGCGTACATCTGATCCCCTCACCCTGTAAAGCGGGAGCCTTTGGAGGCACTGGATATGTTGATGATGATGAAGATCAACTTAATTAAAAATTTAAAATTAAATTAATTAAATTTAATATTAAAATAGTCAAAATATTATATAAAAGAATACTATAAGTTATAATTTTCTCATATTAATATAATTTAAAATATATTTTAAAATCTTAATCAAAATTTATATAGTTTAATCTCGATAAATGAAGTAGTGACAAATAAAAATGAACGAAAGCAGTATTATTTAATATATTTCTATTTTTATTACTTTTTTTTGTCTCCATTTCTTTCTACTATTTTTTCTTAATTTGATGTTGTTAAATTTAACGTGAATTATTAATTTTATTTTTTAACTATTGATAGTGTTAAAAATAATTTAAATACACTTACAAATTTGCAATATGAATGGAATACACCCCCAATTCTTGTCAAGTTTATGGAAATTTTTAACACTTCTCTCGACTTCTTTACTAAGATTCTCATATTCTGACAAGAGTTTAAGATCACTTACGATGTCATGTGACAGATTAAAAGTGTATTTAAGTTCAGTTAGTTAATTAAATAGATATTTTTAATGTTATCAATAGTTTTGAGATGAAACTAATAATTCGTATTAAGTTTAATCCCTTGTTTGAATGGTTGTTACCCATTATATTGTATTGTATTGTTAATTTAAATATATTATTTATTTTGATTGTTACTTAAATTTCATTATATTGTATCGTTTAAATCTGTCATTAGCTAACAACGAAAAGACTCATTTTGTCTAGCGACCGATTTAGTATGACTGTGTCGTTGCTTTTTTTTAAAAAAAAATAATTTTGTGTCGTTACTTTAATATCTTCTTCTCATTTATTTACTTTATTTATTATTTAATAATTCTATTTTATTACTTATTCTATCTTTTCATAATATATCAATCACATATCCTACAATTTCTTATAAGTTTATCATTCAAATTATAGATATATAATGTTATATAACAATGAAGAGCTATAAATTCTATCCAAATTTTATATTCATTACAACAACACAATACGATACATTACGAAATAATACATAATAATTAATAACCTTAAAAAGTGGGTGGTTTGTGCTACTTTTACAACAAGGAGGAGGGAAGTGTAAAAGATAAAAGATGAGTGGGACAAAGTCGCAATTAGAAAAAAGCAAAACACAAAATCCTCTCGGAGTGGGAGAGAGAGAGAGAAACCCGATTGTCTGAAAAGAGGAGAGAGAAAGTGACTGATCGGAAAAAAATGGAGGTAGTAGTAGAAGGACAAGGTTCAGGAACACCGGCGGCGAGTCGTTACATTCTACAACCAAGTCGATTAGCAAGTGAAGACATTTTGTTCTGTGTAGACGTGGACAACGAATCACTTGTTGAAATGAAGGTTTCGCCTGCCGGCGGCCGACCGTACACTAGGTTGGACTCAATCAAGCAGGCGATTCTTCTGTTCGTCAACGCCAAGCTCACTATTAATCCAGATCACCGTTTCGCTGTAGCGGCTCTTGGAAAAACCGCTTTTTGGGTAATGTTTTTACCGAAATTTCTTCAAGTTGGAGTTTGAATTGGGTGATACTAATATTATATATATAGAATGTCAGATATGCAATTGTGTAATAGTTGATAATGTTATCATTCCTATGATGTGATAATATCACCTCCTTCTCAATTTGTTTGTAGGATTTTAACTTGATACATAGTTTAAAAAAAGTAAAAAAAGCTTTTAAATCCTGTGGTTCTGACATTAGAATTTACTAAAATATTGTTTAATCTCGTGACCTTAACTTGAAATTAAAGACTTTGTCAAAAAAGGTAAAAATGTATTCTTTTGAAACGGACTAAAAAGAAAGTAAGATGGATAAATTGAAATGGAAAGAGTACTAGTTTTTTTGTTTCATAATTAGACAGATCTTTTTCTTTGTTATGGTTTAACATGAGAGGCAATTGTGATACTTCTTTTCAAATCTTTGCTAGTATGAGGTGTTCTTGTACAAGAAAAACTCGTTCTTGCTAATACCATGTAACTAGGTCTAGTATTTAAGTGGAGAAGGGTAGAGATGCCCCCATTACCCCCAAGTATCAGAGGTGTATCCCCTTCTTTGTCATACCTCATGAGTTAGAAATGCTTCATGAGCTGTTAGCCATCCAAATCTTGCATCTTTAGGTGGTGGCATTAGTCTTCTAAAGCATTTCTGTGGCTACACTCTAAGCTTACAATGGAGTGGTCTTTCTAGCGTTCTTAATGAAATTCGATGCAGTTAGTGGTGGAGGATACTTCAGATTCTGTCTCAACAGCTTACTTTTATTTTTCATCACTATTATATTGTTGTCATACAACTTGTCAAACATGATCATTGTGAGCCTGAAACTACTTGTTGTCACTGGTAGGAACACTGGTTTTTTTGGAGGTAGAATCCTGCTTCTTAGTATGAAATTAGTTTGACTGAGTTTGTAAAAGTGGGCGAGTGGTTTGGAATATCTCCTTAACTTGATGCACTTTATTATCACTTTTCCCCTTCACTGATATGATGTATCCCAATTTGATGAATAATTCAAACAGAACTATAAAATTATGCTAGCTGCCAAGACCTGCCTGCAATATGCTTATGTTCTTATTGTATTATTAGTTCATCAAAATGTGTATGGCTTACTTAAGTTATCTTATCATCTCCATATCTTCCTGTCCAATTTACTGATGGGAAGATAGTTGGACATAGAGTATTGAAATTGACTCGTCTTCTCAAATTTCTTTTGATGAAGGTTCGGAAAGAGTTTACTAGTGACATTGACTCAGTTGTTTCTGCATGTCGGGGTATTGCAGTAGATTCACCTTGTGGCATTGCAGACCTTACTCAACTATTTCGGGTGGCAGCTCATGAAGCAAAAAAGTCACGTGCACAAAATCGGATACTCAGGGTGGTAAGGATGTGATTAGCAGTGTCTGTCTTTTCATTTTATTTACTTTAGGACATCGAGTGCTGAACTCATTTTATGGATTCTTGCTGTTATTCATTCTGTTCTCTTTTCTCCTTCTATTAATTATTTAACCTAGATATTATGTTCACTGCTAACTTTCAGAGCTTTTTCCACCTGAAGTTCAACCATTTCCCGTGACATGCTGCCAGCTAAACCATTTCCTGTGGTAACCTTTCCTAGATAATAAGACACGTGTTGATATAAAGCTGTTAAGCGAAATACAAACTTTGGTATTGTGCCTCTCAAACCAATATGGAGTCTTTGGTTTCTGAGGTTGAACATTGCAGACAAGAAGCACCATCTTAATGATTATTCTTGCTGCACTTTCATCTTGGCAAACAAGATATTAAGAGTACAACTAGACCAATATCCTAGCACCACCATGAGAACAGGGGCAAATAATTCTAATTTTAGAAACGTACTTTGATCTTTTTCTGAATAAATTGCAACGATAATTTCGCAGCATAATCCCTTAGTTTATTCTAAGAAAAGCTAATGGATCCAACTGAAGGGGGAAAAGAGATTAACTACTTGACGTACTTGCATTTATAATTTATAATGTAGTTTTTTGATGAAGTTAATAATGTAATTTTCTTCTTTCCTCTTATTTCCTTTATTTCATGCCACTTATTTTTTAGCTAAATTGGTGTTTCTTGAATGAAGAGGATATAAGGTTACCTACATGCTATTATTGAATAGAAACACATTTTTGTTGGTTGATTTAGTCAGTCTAGATTGAAAAATTAAGGGATTTGTCTTTTGTTTAGTCATTCATCTTATTCATTATCAGTCCGTGATTTAGTAGTGGTGAATATGTATATGCAAAAACAAAATATGTGCTCTGTTTGTTTGCACATCTCATAGCTACCTCAAACGAGATTTTTATTTCAGAAAACTTGCTGGCTCTTAAGTTTACAAAGATGCTACTTTTCCATCTGTAAATTCTCGCACTATTTAGTCTAGTCTAGATTGGAAAATTAAGGGATTTGTCTTTTGTTTAGTCATTCATCTTATTCATTATCAGTCCGTGATTTAGTAGTGGTGAATATGGATATGCAAAAACAAAATATGTGCTCTGTTTGTTTGCACATCTCATAGCTACCTCAAATGAGATTTTTATTTCAGAAAACTTGCTGGCTGATGTTACTTTTCCATCTGTAAATTCTCGCACTAAAACACTTTAAAGCTTAAGGGATTGGTCTCTCCTCTGCAGGAAAATTATCTAATTTAAGGCAAGTTAAAATAGTATATAGGTCTCTAGTATTAAGGTTGACAAGGAAAACTTTAAATAGCTTCCAGGTGACCAGGCAGCATTAGATATCTTTAGACAGGATCATGGGCTTCCAATGCATGGAGAAGCAACTCTCATGATGAAAAGATATGAAGATGAAAAAAGAATCAGTCCTAAGTGGGTTTTAGGTAGCTGCTTATCACGAGGAGCAGATGCAGAAAAGCTAGAGAAGAAGGGATGGTAAACTTCTTGAGATCACATGAATCTGAGAAAGTTAACACCAGTTTGGATTGATATTATTTGAGAAATATAACACCCATCTGGATTGATGTCAAGTTGGATGTGAGGTATATTTTATGAGGATAACATATGGTGCTTGTGAAGGCAAATGAAGGATGAGACTGAGAGTAGGTTCAGGTATCTATATGCATAAACGTATCTTCTACTTCCTGCAGAAAAGATCTTTTACTTGGATCGTGGTCATGTTGCAAGCATAACTGCATAATCATCAGCTGTCACCCCCTTCAACTATCAATTAGTTTTAGTGACTGAGAAATTCTAGTTTATACAAGAAACCTCCAAGTACGATGGTGTCAAGTCAGAAGTGATTTGTTTTGATTATTTGAACAATGCTTAGTGCTTGTATGTTGAGATACATTTGACTTGTGTGTATAGGTTCTTCTATTCTTTCATGTCTACAGTCCTGTGCCACGTGTAGATTGTAGTAAGTCTGTTACAATAGCAAATTAGAAGTACTGCATCGACCAGTGGCAGGTCTGAAAATTCCTCAAAAGATTGTGACATAGCTAAATGAATCTTTTAAATGTGTGATTCTGAGAGTGTGCCTGCAAAATCTTTCTTTTCCGCATCAGTCAAGAATTTTCACCTTTCTGTGTCTTGTGGCATCTAAAATAGGTTTTGACCTTGGTGAAATTCGTATTGTCGTTTCCTTCAATTTAGGGTTAAGTTTTGAGTTTGAACCATTCTCTCTAGATGCTTTCTTCTGAATGATTACAACTACATCTTAGCCCCAAACAAGTTGGGGACAGCTCTATGAGTCCATGCTGACCATGTTTACTTATTTATCCTAGGCCAAAATTATGCAAAATGATTATTTGATACATTTTCGCAAATGTCTAATGCTTGCAAATTTATTATGTCCGTACAAGTGGTTGCTAGGAAGTGTTAATTAACATGTATTCTCTTTATTATGCAGGTACTTCTGTATTGTAGGTCATCTACACCACCACAATATCAGTGGCCTGCTACCCAAAAGCTCTTCACTTTGGACGTAGTTTACCTTCATGACAAGCCAGGACCTGACAATTGCCCTCAAAAGGTGTATGATGCCCTCGTTGAGGCCCTGGAAAATGTCAGTGAATACGAGGGCTACATATTTGAGAGTGGTCAGGGGCTTACTCGTGTCCTATTCCGTCATATGTGTACGCTTCTTTCCCACCCTCAGCAACGTTGCGTGCAAGATGACCTTGACATTCCCAAGTCCCTTACAAAGAAGTCAGCTACCTCTGACTCAGCACCAGCTGATGAAAATGTTGCTGTTGTCTCTAGCCAATGATATCATAAACTCTTGAAAAATCAACCAACTCACTATAGTTGTACTGTTTCTCATCCTTCATGTTTTAGTGTTCTGTGGAGACTAATGAGGATAGGTAAACTGGTTATTTAACCCGCTACTACTACCCCCTATGTTGCTCAGACTCTTCAAAAATGTCGATGGGTGCTTTTTGAAGGATCCGTCATGGGTGCAGTTACATTTTTGGAGGGTCTGAGCAACTTAGATTACCCCTGCCCTCTTCCTTTCCACCTGCTCTTTTTTCCTGTACAGAAATCTTTTTGTTGCTATGTCGTAAGTCTAAAAGTACAAATGGATCAGTGTTGACGAGCTGTGTCTTCTTTTTTTCATTGCAAAATCCTCTGTTGTTTCCGGGGCTTTAATCCTTTGTATTTCATTTACTAGAAGTAATCTTGTTTTTACTTGTCTGAGCAATTTCCAAAATTGGGAGAGGTAATTAAACAAGATATGGTGCGATTGTGTATCACCGAGCACATGACCTTAGATAGAAAGGAGTGAAGGTCGTATATAGGGCAGCAGGTTAGACTAGTAGGGGCAGGATGATGTTTGGCCTTCGTGTCTTTATATATTGTGTAGTTATTATCCATTATTTATTTTCATTACTTTTATTGTGATTAAAAATTATTATTTGTTTTTCACTCTAGTTGTATTGTTTCATATCTTGTGACTAGTATTTTCTGCTTTTGAAAATGATATTTTTGAGATGGGGATCTTTTGAAAATAATTTCTCTATCTCTGTGAGGTAGTGGTAAAATCTGTGTGTATTTTACCTTCTCCAGATTTCACTTATGGGATTGTATTGGGTATGTCGTTGGGTCAAGGAAAACATTTGTTCTTGTTCTCTTTAGGATACTCTCCAGGAAAATTTCAAATTTCATATGAACTTCAGACAATGTACCGTAGTAATATTCTTACATAAGAGTTGCGATACGTTTAGTATGCTTATTATTTTTGTCATATCTTATCATTGTGGCAGGGAGGAGTTTTGAAGCAATTGTAAAATTGTCTTCGAGTGACTTATTAGAGCCTTGAAAGCTACTAATGTGGAGTGCTTTATGTACCAAGACAGACATTGATAAACGAAATTGCAACGAAGATGCACAGGCGAGATGTACATTGGTGCAACTCTCCATCCTATTGTTAAAATTGTCATTCATCAATTGGTTCACCTTTAAACAATTCCAGAAAAATCGCTTATTATGGAGGACTTCCCATTTACTTGCAATAAGGAATGTGCTTTCAAATAAAATCAAGACGATAATTTGTGCTTTTTCAGCTGTATTTACAGAGCACCAGTTTACAAACATTACATAAATGCTGATTATCGATAGTGGTATACTTCACTATGTCAAGATCAAATAGCAATTTACAAACAGGACATAAAATGGTAAGTTCTATAATTACCAGCATCAAAGTCTGACACTGCACATTCCGTGGCGTTTATGCACTAAAACCCCTGTGGAGGGAACTCCAGGTATTGGAGGGGACGGTAGGGCAAGCTTGCGCTGATGCCTCCGCCATCTGCTCCATCTTAATCCCAGCGTTACAGATATTGGCGATGGAGCGCATGTGTTTCATTCCATATTGAGATAACGATCCACAGTGCGACTCGAATGTTCTTACCTGTAGATAGGATAGATTAGATTGATTTCCAAGGCATAAAAGTCCCAAAAAGCTAATTGTGTTCCATGCATTCAGTCAAAAAAGGATGATGAACCAGATCTCAAAAGAATTAAGAATCTCTATGAGAATGCAGTTTTGTGCTTACAAAGGATTTAAGGCAGGCCCAGTCATCAACAAGAGGCTGACCAGCAGATCGAACATGCTTCAGCACCTCAGGACTTTTTTGAATTCCAAACAGAAGCTTACCAACAAGGGCAATGCTATTGTCTAGGTGCATTCTGTGTGTCATGACTTCACTGAATTGTTTCTGAGCTTCAACTTTCCGAGCAGAGCCTTCAGGAGCCTTGCGGAACTGCCAGCATTGACGAAGAATAGGAAGTCAGTAAGAACGCATTTCACATCAGAGGCACAATGGCCAGTCAGCTCATTATGACATCATAAGCAACCAAATTGGGCACCAATTTTCAATAATGCAGCCAAATGCCAATTAATATATAAACACATAAGGACCCAAGAATTACAATGTGTCACTTGTTAAAAACAACTCTTGAAGCTTAGCACAACCTTGGAACACCATTAAGTTTCCCCCATAAGACTAACGCTTAAAGCAAGAGAATTGGTCAGACTACCTGTGGGAAGTCTAAGACTATCTTTGCCTTTTTAAAGAGTGTTTTTTTTTTAAAAAACAACAACAACAATTCCTGAGTGAGTATCTGAAATATTACTACTACAAATTAGCCAAGTTCTATTAACTATTGAATCTTTTTTGAGTATTCAAAAGTAATCCTCTCCTTGGATCCTCTTTCATATGTCAGTGTTCAAAGAGAGATCCACCTTTAAGATTAGTGGCAGTGGAATAAAATATTAAATTAATGATTGAAAAGTTAATTTGAAAAACGTATTAACAAAATTTAGTAAACAATGAACAAAAGATAAGTCTGGCAGAGAAAAAATAGTATCAGACTTTTGAATGTTACGGAAGTTGTACAGGACAATTTTATTAATGCAATCATAGCAAACAGTTTGGGACGTCATAATTAGGAACCAAAGAAAAATAGAAAGTGACAACATAACAACAGGAACTAAAAACTCAGGCCTGCTTAGCATCACCATCATTCATAAATGTAATGCTAGAGCTTTTTAGGAAACCAACTATCCCACATTGATATAATTGTGAAACCCCCTCCATGGTGGCAACATGGTGCAAAGATATTTTATATAAAGGAAATACTGTTAACTAATATCTGCTTCAAGATTCAACAGCTTTATTTCCAGCTGGAGTATTATCTAGCATCGGATATTTTTGCTTCTTATGTGTAGTTCATTCAAACTCATTCTCCTCAAACTCAGAAATCTTTTGAGTTCTGGATCCTTTGGTAGGGTGTATAAGATTAGTGTTATATAGGATATATAGTAATGCTGACATCACTTGTGCTGAAATTATTTTTTGTGTTAAAAAAACATGCATTGTATAATTTCTAAAAAAGAATATTTGTTTGTAGAATACCCTCCACAAATACAGTGGAAAGGGTTTCAAGAGGCAATTGTGTCTCTAATCATGTTAAAGTGTGCATTAAAACACCCTTGCTTTGCTAATACCATGGTTTGCCATGTATTAGTTATACATAGCATAATACGAAATACTGGTACCAAACAAGGTATTAATAATACACACAGCTAATGCATGTATTAGGTATTAATAATACACAGCTAATGCATGTATTATTTTTAATGCATCCTACCAAAAGACCTCTAAAGATGTTGGGGCATACCTTGTCCCAGAAATGCAAAAGATCTGCATCACGCTGGTTGACAGCCTCTGATGATGCCCACAAGGAATTATCATCTACAAAAGTGTAATTATCATTTGCTGGATTTGTACCCATAAACCTGAACAGAGACTCCATGCTCAGTTGTAGATCACCAAATTGCATGACATGGGAACCATAGGCAGAATTTCCATTAGCAGTTCTCCTTTTGACCTGCCAAAAATCAGCAGTAGAGATGTAAATACACAAAACAATTGAAATGGCATAATAATAAAGGATAGAGAGAAACTACATCATCAGATAGTTACTTGTGAAACCTCTTTGTTTTGCTCTCTTTTAACAACAAGTGATACATTTGCATCAGCATTTTAAATTTCTTTATTTTGTTATTATTATTACTTTCTAAACTACCACATCAGCTAGATGACCTAATTCTCAAAGTCCAAAACCACTTACCAGGTGATACTGCTGCCTCAAATTTTCAGTCCGCAAATTGTGCTTTTCACTGCTCAGAAATAGAGTCACAAAATGATTCAACAACAAAGTATACGGCTAGTGTGATCACTTATAAGCTGAATCATAATTCTTTAAACATAAAATCCAAATCATAGTGTAAACTCCAAATTTAAAAAGGACAGGAAACGGAAACAGAAATCCACATATAAGAAGTCCCTCCTTGCATAAGCAAGTCACGACTCACATGCATATAATGTTGTTTGCAATTGCACATTCTTCTACATGGAATATAATAATAAATCAAGAGACCTCAAGAATTTCAGGTAAACCCAAAATAAGGATAAGAACGAACTCCATAGTCATTCAACGATAAAACAAGTAAGACTCAAAACCATCCAGCTTAATAAAATGAAATGGCTAGCAAAGTTCAGAAGCTGAAGGTACCTGTCCTCCATCCAGGAAACAGCATACAAATCACCCAGACAGGTCTCATATTCTGGAGGAGGACTAGGATATTCTCCAGGACAATAGGTTCCCCAGCTGCTCTCTTCAGCATTTGAAGCTGTTGTAGCGTAAATATTTAGACCTTTAGGAAGAAGGCCCTCAAATATACTTCCGGACTCACAAGCTTCAATGTACAGTACCTGGAAATAGTAAACAAAAGAAGAAATAATTAAAAAAATCAAGGGAAGATGAGAGAGTGACTTGACAAATATTTTTAAAAAACAATTGACCATAACAGCTCACCATGCTTTTATATGTCCCAGCGGCATGCTTCTTTTCCAACACATCAATCAGATCCTTAGCATAGAGATAAGGGTAGGTAGGCATCCCTAGTACACATGAAAGTATAGTATATATGTAAAAATAAAAGTGATATAATGTACTCAACCTATAATTCAATAACCAGGTTAATGAAAATATAATTGACTGACAGCAAACAAGCAGAACTAAAAAGGAGGATAACAAAGTATCTTATACTCCCTACATTTCAATTTGTTTGTAGTAACTTGTCTTTTTCACACAAAGTTTAATAATGAAGAAGGGACCTTTTCTTAATTATTCCATAACATTTTCGAGGCTATATATCTTCGGAAACATGTGGTCTTAAACATGTCATAGCCTCTGTGTGGCTATAAAAGCTTCTCATTAAATAAATATTAAAATGTGTCATTCTTTTAGGAACTGGCTACTAAGAAAATAGAGCCCAAGTGGAATAAAGGGAGTATCTGTTAAAATTCACTTTCAAGAACATACCACTTTTTGATTGATCCACACAACATAGAGCTAAAGAAATAGGTGCTAGATTCAAAGTTTGATGACTGAAAAGTGAAAGTGGTTCATGAACAGATACTACCAAGAGACAAGATAGATAGATACTATGTTGAAGTCCTTTAATGGTTTTGTTCACCAGGGCTATCTATATTATAAAAATCAGACATGTAACAATTAGGATTAAAGAGGAAATGTTAAGCTGTGATATTGGTACGACGAGTATGTAGGCTTTTTCTGTTTTCATTTTTCTTAGAGATTTTCCGGACTCTTTTTAGTTTGGGAGTGGAGAGAGGCCAGACTAGGGAACCATTACCATAATTTCTTGGCGAACCAATTGGCAGGCTGAACTCAAGAATAAACAGAATGCTCAAAGATATAAGCAGATTCAGCAGATAAGAGAACCATAGATATTATAAAATAAAGATCAATTGCTTGCGTAACTAGAAACAGAACAAATAGATATCATCTATATTTCAAACAGTAGAAAGCAGTGAGACAATAGTCATTAATATTCAATAGACATGAAATTCTCGAGTAGCAGACAAAAATGCAAGCCTTCAAAAATTTCATGACAAAATTAATATAAAAGCGCAAGATATAGAAAGCAAAGCAACAACTAAATAAGCTACTTACCAAGCACCCCAGGGCCACCATGATCACTATAGAATATGAAAATATGATCATCTGGACCACTATTCACCACCTTTCCACTACCTCCAGTAAGAGCAGTTTTGTCACCATGGAGAACAGCTAAAAAGTTGTTGACGTTAACATCATCTCCCGTGTAATCCTGCCTCGAGAGATAGCATATTAGATAGGAGTACAGTTTAGGTATATACGAAATGATGACGGAAAGCACGTACCTTAGGAACTCCTTTGTAAACATCCTCACCAGCAGGACTATTAATGATAACTCCTGGTCTTGGGTTCTCTTCGTTGTAAGCAATGTCATCATACATGAAGACAATAATGTTTTCATCTTTGAGACCACCTTTTCTCAACAGCTGATATGCATGGCATACATCAGCCTGTTACAAAAGTCAAGGTCGACAAGGCTTATCAGTAAATGTATTAGAAAAGAAAAATTATATAGACACTCCATAATAGTTACAGTTAGGAGCCAGTTTATTCCATTCTCTAGTCCTAAATCTAATCTATCTAAAAAGAAAGAAAGTGTTGTCTTAGCAAAACTTTTTGAAAACTGATTTGTTTTTAACTGGCTGGTTGTCTTAATGGGATGAGTTTTACAAGCTTGGAAAGCTACCAGCAAGCTTATATTTGGTAAGACTGTAGTGCAAGAAAAAAGCTACGATTGTCAAATCCTCAAATGTACCACCAAAGGATGAGGACTTATAGCAACAAAAGGATCGCATGTTTTAAAGCATCAAACTATCTAGTACACTAATTGCTGACCGACGCCGGATCACTTAATTTCTTTAGTGGGCATGATGACAAAATTCACACTAAATTGGTCCTTCATATAAGCTGCTCGAGAACATGATAAATGGGAGAAGAACAAATCCAAAGAAGAATTAGAATAGCTCTGCCAGAGAGTGACTGCAAGTTTCAAATGATGTTTTGCGAAAATCAACTATATAAAGTTCTCTCTTCTGGTGGTCACCAGTAAGGACATGTCTCATGCTCAAACTAGCTTTAAATTAAGCTAGCCTTTCGCCATAGATTTTGGGAGTACTTTTGAAAATGTATCTGCAAATATCTGTTTGGCCAAAAAATTTGATCAAAGCTGATGTTCAAAGAATTTTAAGTTTCCAAAAATTGACTCAGGCCAATTTTTGGGACTTCCACTCACAAAATTTCAAATTTTTTCTTTACAAAATAAGTGTCCAAACACAACTTCAAATTCCACAAATCACAACTTCAAAAACTCGTAGTTTCAAATTTCAACGTCATAATCTATCGCCAAACAGAAGCTAATAATGATGAAAGCCTCAGTTTATAACCTTTAATTCTAACAAGTACTAAAATACATATAACCAAAGTCCATTCTAACAAGTGCAGTATAACCCTTTACAGAATCATCCAAGTGCAGTGTTTTGTAGCTAACTAGCTCATTCAACCAAACAAATAGTACATTATAAGAGCAGCTCAATTTTCATTTCTCTCTTAAACATAACATCAACATAGATTTTTCCCTTCATATTTTCACCAAACACAGCAATCATCCATAAAACAATTATACAAGTGCAGTATTTCTAGCTCACTAGCTCATTCAACCAAACAAATAATACATTATGCAAGCAGCTCAATCATTTATCTCTTGAACATAACATCAACATAATTTTACTGAAAATTTCCCTCCATATTTTCACCAAACACAGCAATCATCTATAAAACAATTATCCATGTGCAGTGTTTTCTAGCTCACTAACTCATTCAACCAAACAAATAATCCATTATGCAAGCAGCCTGATTTTCATTTATCTCTTAAACATAACATCAACAAAGTTTTACTGAAAATCATCCTTCCTATTTTCACCAAAAACAGCAATCATCTACGTACCTACTATTTCAAACAATTTCAAGATATTATAAAAACAAAATGACGTAGATCGGAAGGAAACACAAACTCACACTGATTAAAACAATTCGAAATCAAATAATAGCATTTGTAAAACGCAAAATAGAGGAAATAACCACCTGATGTCTATAATTCCAATAGTTATTTGATCCGGCGAGAAGGACGGCCCATCTGGTTCCAATAGAGTCATCAGCGTCGTCATCGAAGAATCTGGAAGTCTCCGACGGAAGTTTCAAAACATTACGTCCTTCGACGGCGGCAAAAATGGAGAGTCCGACGAAGATGAAAACTCCGACGACGTGAATCTTCATTATCAAAATATGGAATAATAGTAAAGTTTCTGCCATATTGATATTTATAACAGGCATTATTACATAAAATATTCACTGTACGATTCCAGGAATATGACGTGTACGGCTGAGATTGAAAGTAGCTGACGTGCTATCTTACGCATTATGCCCATTTGTTCTAAAGTCAAGGAAGGGGGATAATGATCCCGCAAATTCGAAATAGTCGGACTCGAAAATAAAAGTTAAATATTAAATAAAAAATTAAAAAATTTAATTTCTTATAAAACTTTGATATTTATATTGAATGTTGACATATTCAAATTTGCATCTATGATATGATTTTTTATTGTATTTGAATGATGGTTACATTATTTCATTTGAATTGTATTTATAATTTTTTTAACCATTTTAATTATCGTCTATTATTATTTCGGAGTTTTGAGTTTTGCCATTTAAATGGTTTTTGTTTCCTAGTCACTGGTCTGAGCGCACCTTTGGTACTTCAATAGGGTGTGCGAGCAGCAAGCAACAAATCTCTCCTTATTCTAGGAAAGTTATGTTGGAAAATCACGTTTCTGTAATCTGCAACGAGAAAATGAAGATGAAGATTGAAGAACAAGAGTTCTTCTTTTAGAGAAAAGTTAGAGAAAAGGCAGAGAATGTTTCTGTAGAGAGAGAGTATTTTTTTTTGTAAATCCCAAAAATTGGGTAATCTTCACGGCAATAGGGTTATATATATTAATTATATCCGAATATTTATAATTACACAGAATACATGTATATATGAAGAATAAATAGTAACACCTAAAATTTGAGTGCTAAATATATTATCAGGCTTCACTATCTAACAAGCTAATGACTCTATTAATAGACATGGTAAAGTCTCGAACTAGGTGAGCAATAAGCAACATATCTCCTCTTATTTTGAGAAAGTTGATGGCTCTATTAATAGACCTACTAAAGCCCAAATGAGGTGAGCAAAAAGTCTTTTCGCTGCATCTAGTATGAACTCAAAAAAAGGCATATACAGATAATGAACAATCATAAGATTGAATTACCGAGCCTTGATTCAAAACATGTAGGCCTTTATCGTCTTAAGATAATTATAATTATTGGATTGGAATAATTTTAATTTTTACACATTAAATTTTATTTAAATAAAATTTCTGACTTTGTCACCGTGATCACGAAACAATGGTCATCAACCCAACACGTTGGCTTGCAGAACTCTGCTCATTTAGGATAGAATTTTTGTGTTATTGTGGCCCCTTATTAATAATGGCAACTTGAACATATTGTATTCACAAGAAAGTTCAAAGTTTGGACTAATGTATGGTACTTTAGTTTGTAGTATGTAATAAATAATGTTATGGTGATTGATTGAAGGGAAAAATGGTTGAATTTGTTACCAAACTTTTGGGAAAATGGTCCAAATTTGTTATTCATCAATAATTGTGTTAAATCTATTCCGAGATTGTGATGATTTTTTTTATAAGAAAAAAAAAAGGTTTAAATTTACTATCGGTTCTTGTAAAATGATTGGAATTTTAGCTTGGATTTTGAAGAAGAGCCTCATTATTTTGGTTGTAGCATCATCGTTTCGTGAACACTCAAAACCTCTAATGGTAATGTATCATTAATATATCTATTTTTCAAATTTAAATTAACCATCCTTTAAGCCTTGTATCGTCATTGTAGCAATATTGTTCTCTTGAACACTCAAAACCTCTAACGGTAATATATCATTAATATGTCTATTTTTCAAATTTAAATTAATCACCCCTTAAGCCTGTATCATCTCAAATAAAACTCAACTTCCAAACTTAAATTTTCATATTTGTCGAAAAACTCGATTATCACAATCCTATGGCTAATCCTTTACTGTACCCCAACTAATCTGGACTCGTCTTGCATAAGGTTCTCTAATGATAATGTATCATTAATATATCTATTTTTCAAATTTAAATTAATCGCCTTTTAAGCCTTGTATCATCTCAAATAAAATTCATCTTCCAAACTTAAATTTTCATATTTGTTGGAAAACCTGATTACCATAATCCTATCATTAATCCTTTACTGGAGCCTAACTAATTCGAATTCGCCACGCATAGGGCCCATCAAGGAGAAGCGTTTTCTGTCAAGAATTTTTCTATATTCAGAGCTCGAACTCAATACCTCTAATTAAGAAAAGAACAATCCTATCCACTACACCATCCGTTAATGGTTTAATCATTCCTCCTTGTGATATCATTAATAGCAAACTTGAAGCTCCTAAACAACCTCATAATGCTAAAGACATTTTTTCAATATTTAGCTTCAAAATCATTCATAATTATATTATGACAATTAAGGGTGAGTTATAGTAGTTGAGGGGCAAAATGATAAAATAAAGACATGAAAGAGACTATTTGAATGATATGGTCTTGTACAAAACTTATGTGTTCTTTTGTACGTGTCTTTGATGTGAAATGGTTGGTGGTGCAATAACAATACTAACAATAACATTACCCTAGCCCTCAAAGATTCCCGCCCATTGCGGGATAAAGGGAGTCAGATGTATGCAGCCTGACCCCTATGTTTAAAAACATAGCGCGATTATTTCCGGATGACTCATGATAAGCATCGAAAGTTGCATTGACTAACTGCTACTTCACAATTGAAAGAAACGTAGACAGTTTAAAGAGTCATTTTGCTTTATT
>JAOTQJ010000011.1:20644844-20701861 GCA_025642045.1 Solanum sejunctum | reverse complement strand
AGCTCCTATGTCTATTTGTTTTTTTTATTTTCTTATTCCATGGCACAAAGAAGGGTTCCATCTTATGTGTTTACCTAAGAATGAAAGATTTTCTTAATATGTTACCTCTATTGAGTACTTGATTATTTATCTATGCATATTTAATATTTCTTATTTTCATACTAAATACCGCTTTATTTGAAAAAGACATGCGCTTCGCTTCACGTTTCTGTGAAGCAAACCCTCGTCGTTTTTTCCGCTCCTCACTTCTCAAAACACTGATCACATTGATGTAACTATCAGGCGCAAACCTATGCAAGGAGCATGAAAAAATCCATCCTATTTAAAAAGATACAGAAAAAGATAAAAAAAATGTATCCAAAAAAAAATGAAGAAGATAGGCAGCACCAGAAAGACTAGTGTATAGGTGACAAATCTAGAGGTAAAACAGAAGTGAACTGAATAATGAACAAAGATCTCCTTTTACATTCTTCTCTTACTGTGATGATGCCTACAGTCCAGGTAAATTTCTAAAAGGCATTCCCAAAAGTGATTCCCATAAGAGAATAGACATACTTCAAATTCCCAAGTCATCCAATTGCCAACATTTCACTTATCTCTCCTTCAATTAAGTGGTATCCCGTGAAATTAGTCTAGGTAAGCACAAAATCATCCGGATTCACTTTCCATTTCCAATTTATAGATACATGACACAGAGAAATTAAGCTACAAATATCTCAAAAACTACTCCAATCTGAAAACCATTGATAACAATCAAACTAAAAACCCTAAATCATATTAAGAACAAACCAAATACGGACACCGCACAAATTTAACAACAAATCAAAATGCAAAAGCAAAATCCAGGATTACGAATGAAAAAAGTATGATTTTACTTTGTTTCATCATCTGATGATTCTTCATCGACTTCTTCAACCTGCAATTCCTCCGATTCAAGCTCGCGTATTTGCTCTATTTGATACCTTTCTCTCTCCAGAATTCTATCGTCCTCCATTTTTTTCTACCTCTTCGATTCAATTCAACTGGACGAGTAGATAGATATATATACTCCTAAGAACCTGCGAGATCGCCGTCTACAGTAACAGTGTGGAGTTTACAGCGAAGCACATGTCGTTAAATTAATATGCCAGGACAACGGAAGTTTTAACTCTGTCAACATTATTGGGTGTATAGGAACAAAAAAAATTCAAGTAAAAGTTTAAGTTATTCCAAAGGGAAGATATTAGCATCCTTCAGAATTTATAACTGTGAGTTCTGGTTAAATTTATTTTTTATAAATTGAGAAGGAGATACAAAATATAACATAAGTACTATAATCATGAAATAAACACACAAAAATAATGTACACAATAATGAAAAAATAAAATAAAGAATAAACTAAAATTATTCCGTCTTTTTATAGGAAGGTCTCAAAATTCAACGAATAGATTCGTCCTTGGACAAGTTTAATAAATAACGTGTACGCGAACTTAAATTAAAATTTTTAATTTTAAAATGTAACAAATATGAATTTAAACTAAAAAATTTTCATCTTTTTGAATGGAGAGGCCTCGAAATCCGATGGATGAATTTTTCATCAGCTAAATTTAACAAATAATATACAATATTTACTCATATCAAACTCACAAAATAATTAAGATCGATAAATAATCCACAGTAATTCTAACAATAGTCTTTTTCAAGTTGAAAGTAATTTATGATGCACAAATTACCTGAATACTCAACAGCTACACTAATTCTTCAATTCAATCAAACTAATAATATTTAAAATAAATAAAAATAAAATAATAAAATGGTCACTGACATAGTAATAGTTTCTGCTAAGTGATATTTGCTCAAAACATTTCTTTCAAATAAACAATGAAATAAACTTCAAAATAAATAAATAAATACATAAAAGAATCATGAAAAGATACAAATATAAAATAATGCGTAAATAGATCTAAAAAAATCATCATAATGAAAAAATACAAATACAATCAATAAAATATTAAGTAATCATAATGTTCAGTTAAAACACTTAACAAACATAATCAAATAAGTCAACAAACAATGGTTGAAATGAACAGAATATACCTACAGACGGATGGTAACTTTATTTTGCCAGAGTTGACTGAGAAGCTAATGAATTTCACTAGAGAAACTTATTCGATCAGATCTCGCCGGAGTTGTTGTTTTGTTGGGATTTCCGCCTAGACTAGGGGTCGTTTGGTGGGATCATTTAAGGCTTACTAGGACTATTACTCAACATAAAATAAGAGCTTTAGTTTCAGCTCATCGGGATAGAGATAGGAAAAAGAGAGATTTTTGTCGTTGGTGGATCACTAGGATAAACGCAATAATTCACGAAAAGGGAATATCCTATAATTCAATTAGATTAATAAATGACCTATACAAGAAGTAGTTGTTTCTTAACCATAAAATACTTGCATAAATAGCTATATTAAATAGAAATTGTCTTTATATGATTTCGAACGAAATCACAAAGGAAGTAGATTGAAAAGAACCCAACAGAATAATTGAAATTGAGTTATCCGGAGAATGAACTCCGGAAAGATAGAGTAGAAATTAATTGGAGTTTTTAGGTGGTTTTGGGATTGAATTTCTGATGAGGTTTTGTTACTGTTTGGGTGTGATTTTAGTGCGTTTAAAGGTGATTACGGGGCTGATTTTGATTGCTGATTAGGGGTGATTTCGAACTTATTTGGCGATGAAAAATGGGGACTAAAACAGGGGTTAAAATGGGGCTGATTTGTGTTATGTTTTGGGGTTATTTTTGGTGAGTCTTGGATTGATTTTAAGTTTGTTGTTTTTCGGCGAACAGAGGGGCCGTTGGTAGTGATTTTTTCGGCAAAGATAGGGGCTGCTAGTGGTGTAAGATGAAGGAGAAAGGGGTTATTTAGTTGTACTGGAGCTGTCGAAAAATGGAGAAAGGGAAAGGGAGTTTTGAGGTTCTGTCCGGTAGCTAGCTAGGTGAATAAGAGGATGAGAATTTTCTGGCGAGGTGCGAGCAAGAAGGAGAGGGATTGTCAGAGCACCGATGAACTCTTTGCCGGAGAAGAAGGTGAATAGTGAAACCCCTAAAAAATCTAAAATTATTAAATTCTAATTTAAATATTATTTATCCACACCTAATTATATACACAAACTTAATGGACTAGAGAAATATGGGTCCAAATTGTGGACCAATAAAATATACACGCAAAATTATATCTGAACAAGAAAAAAATGAATTATTACACTATATTAAGATTTAAAATTAAACTAATTAAAATTCTAATATTATAAGAATAAAAGTAATTATAAAAAATAATTTTAAAATATCAACATAAAAAGTAAGAATTTTTTGAAGTGTTGGGCCAAAATTGGGTGTCAACATATATGTATAATTAATTATTTTCTACTTCTAATCAATTGATAAAGTTATTGCTATATGATCAAGATTAGTTAAACTTTTCCCTAGACCTTGCGCATAGCAGAAGTTTTAATGCACCGAATTTGCCGTTTCTAATATTTGACTACTAGCTTATTCATGTGTTAAATTTAATAATATAGAGCATGATGTTGGTGTTAGTATTTAATTTGTTATATATGATATTATCTATTTTTGTGTTTAGATGATCATATCTTATTGATATTGTTATTGTAATTCTTTGCTCTGTATCTAGATATGATCATTCATTATTCATTCTCTTGCTATTATCTTAGGGGACCTTCTTTCGTACTTTCATGATAAAGTAAGTTAAAACCTGTACTCTCTCTTCTGTAGATACATCATCCATTCCGGCTATGATATGTGAAAGGAGAGGTAAAATCTACTTGTTGATTTTATAATAGATAAATGATCGTTCCGGCTATGATATGTGAAAGGAGAGGTAAAATCTACTTGTTGATTTTATAATAGATAAATGATCGTACTATGATCATTTGGGAGACATGGGCTCACGCGCTAGAGATAAGAATAAATTGTTGCCGCAAGGAATAATGTTATAGCTTTTGCAAAAGTGACAAAAATCAAAGCCATTAATGGATATTCAAATAAAGGGGAACACCTTGATATCAAGTAGAATATTCAATGCCTTTGAGTAAGTAAGATGGATTAGAAGCAAGTGAAAGAACTAGTTGTATCAATATAATACTTCGCTATTAGTTATTATTATTTTTCTCGCCACTATTATTTTTCGTGTGAGTATGATTTGATTTGCTTAAATTGATGGTCTTTAAAAAATAATCTCTACATCAAAGAGGTAATAATAATCATGCAAAAATTTTATCCTCTCAAAACATCACTTTGTGGATTTCATAGAATATGTTGGTGGTGACCTGTGCTGGTGGTTATTATACATTTGAGTCATCAAAAATGCAAAAAAAATATGATTTTTAAGGAGAGGTATAACATCCATTTTCGAGAATAAGTGTATGCGAAGTTAGTTGAGTGTTTGCCTAGTTTACCTTGTTAATATACTCTTGAGTTAGTTTATTTTTAAATCTAATTATTATTGTTATTTTTTTTTTTTTATTATTATATTAGTTGTTATTATAGTTGTTCTTTCGTTGTTTTCTCCGTCTTTTTAAAATGTCTTTTCGATTATTAAATTTTCATTAAAAACGACCCGTTTAGCTTCACAATGTATGGAGTTGTTAAAAAAAAAGTATTAACTTATCAGTGATAGATCATTGATCTACTGATTTTGGTACCAATATTAAATCTTACATGGGTTTATCGATTTTTAAATTTTTTTTAGTGGGTTGATATATAAACCCAAAAATAATTTAACAAATTACATTTATACCATGTGATATATGAAGTCCTTGACTTAATATTTAGTTTCATTATAGTATTTATTGTCTCAAATTTTGGTTATTCAATTATTCTACAAGGTAAAGTATTTATTTATAAGCAAGATGCATTCTATCAAGTTATTTCATTTGGTTTATCACCATATTTTTATATGATTTTTAATAATTTTTTACGTATAATCTTAATAGTTAGATTGATAATCAAACTAATAATAACTTTATGAATTTATAAGAGTTTAATATATCTACAGATTGATACTCGTTAAATCAAATTGATAAACTTCAAAATCAAATCGACCAATATGCAATTGATATATTGTTCATGTGAAGGACCAATTTTGCTAATTAATGAAACTCAAGAGACTAAAATTGTTAAAACACATACTTAAGGGACTATTTTGAACTTACCCTCAAACAGAAAAGACCATTATATAATTTTCTATTTTTCATCTTCTTCATTTTTTTCCCTCTTTTAATTACTACTATTCAGTCTCATCCATATTACGCTGCGGCAATGGGTAGTTCTCTTCTCTCCCATTTGAGTATGGTCACCAATTCAGCTCCTCGTTTCGCCTCTTCAACGTATTCATCTCTCTCGTTCTATTGCTCTGTTGATTTCTTCCGTTTACATCCATTAATTATCTTCAATTTGAATTGATTTAGCAGGTATTGCGGATTAAGTATTGGTGGATATTTGAGAAGAACACGGCTGATTCGTCAACTAGACGGTCGAGATTTCAGATGCCATTGCAGTAGTGTAGCTGTATCTGAACCTGTGAAGGATTCCGAGTCTTCTTCAAGTCCTGCAAGGTAATGCAGCTCGAATTATGTGAACTGGGATTGTTTTGTACGTACGAAGTATCGATTTATACCTGATTGTGTTTACTTGCCAGTTCGTGTAATGCAACGTAGAAATATAAAGAGTTAATGGGCAAAAACTGGGGGAAGCATCTTGTTTTTTTTAGATTTATACCTGAAGTATCATGTCTGAGTTAGCTTAGAAATATAAAGAGTTAATGGGCAAAAACGTAAGGAAGCATCTAGTTTTTTTGGAGATTTATACCTAAGTATCAGGAGTGCGAGTTTTCTATTTGAACTGTCACCAAATATTTTATTGAAAATATAACTCAACTATGATTTGTTTCCTTTCCTAGATGACCGATGGTATTAGCAGACAGTTGAGGTTTTTTTGAGAAATATTTTGTGATAGTTAAGGTTGAAACTGGCGCATCAGATAGTTCAGGTATGAGACTTGAAAGACTGAGATTTGTTGAACAAAAAACTCAGATATACTATTGCTTTCTTCATGCATTTCAATTTGATAGCTTGATTGTTAATGGACATGTTGATTCAATAACCGAATTGTGATTTACTTGTCACTTTGTGTGATGCAACTGAGAGAGAGAAAATTTTTAATTGGAAAAAAAACCCAGTCATTTCATTGCTTTCTTCAACCATTACAATGTTTTTTAATTGGACAAAAACCCAGATGCTTGTGGTTTATGGTACCATGAGGCATCATCTGAACCTCACATGAGTGATTTTCGAAAAAAGACATTTATGTGTAGTACTAAACTTGGTGGCTATGTGAAAGTTCAGATCACCATGATGTTTATGATTTTTGTGATTAGAACATTGTGCTTTTTTTTCTTTTGTTTTTCTTTTTCCTTAAACAGGAAGAGAATAGTCTCTGGTGTTCAGCCCACAGGATCGATACATCTGGGAAATTACCTTGGTGCCATAAAGAACTGGATTCGCTTGCAGGTTGGCTTCTTTGTCATTTTTCTTAAAGAGTCTATGTAATAGAGGTTTTGATTTAGTTACAACATAATCCTAGCATTAAGATTGATTATTTTTATTGCTGTCTTCTTATTTATAGTTTCTGAATATCCTATTGATGTTTTGTTTTGCAATCTGACGCGAAGGAGCAAGTGCTTCCTACTAATGTAACATTTTTCATGCTGTTTCTGTCTTCTTATTTATAGTTTCTGAGTATCCTATTGATGTTTTATTTTGCAATCTGAAGCGAAGGTGCAAGTGCTTCCGGCTAATGTAACATTTTGAATGCTGAGTGGGTTTTCCACTTTTAGTTTTACTCTAGAACTTCTTATATTGAAAAAAGTTCGTGGATTTGTCTTGGTGTAGTCAAATTCACTTCCACCATATTGGAAATTTGTATTTCATCAATCTAAGACTTCCAAATTTCTATGACAAGTTTGATTTTCATTCCCTCACTGATATCCATTTCACAATGCAGACCAGTATCAGCCAGGAAAACTCAGTTGACTGAACATTGTCGAATCCATACTTCTTAGTCATCATTCATCAACATCTTTTTGCTATATGTTATTGTGGATTGCCCATCAAGGTCTAATGGACAATGTTTAGGGCTTCAAACTTACATGTTAGGATGTTTATCAACTCGTTATGAATTATATATTTGCTAATCCCTTGGTTTTCTCTGCATTTTGTTTGAATGTCGTTGCCACAATTGGGTTTTGAATGGAATGGTGAACTTCAATTGCGAACACAGTTTGATGAGGAAACAGTGGGTGTTATAACACATACATGTCGATGGGTTCCAGTTTTTGTTTGGGTTCTTCTTTCTAATTATTTGGATACTAAATTGAATGGCATGTTCTTTAAGAAATTCTGAAAATCCCTCAATGCTAGTATTCAGTTGCTTGGAACCTGTAATGGCATAATGCTAGTATTCAATTGATGGTAAATGACATATTTTTAAAGAAATTCTGGAAATCCGTAATTCTAGTATTCAGTTGATTGGAAATTACAGCTTCTGTAACATATGAGATGTGCTAAGAGATGTACTATCATTTTGCATATAAAATAAAAGATATTTGCCATTTTTCTCTATTTCTATGAGAAATATTATTATATTTTCTTTTCAAGAATTTCAATTATATTTGAGTTACTCTTTCAATGATGAATTTTCTCTTTTCAGGATACATATGAGACATTCTTCTTCATTGTGGACCTTCATGCGGTATTGTTCAAATTTGCTGACTATTCCTTAGTCATACGTCGTTTCTTTGCAACTTTCTCTTGCCATTTTACATTTTATGGAAAATATATATTAACTTGCATTATCAAGTTAGTGGGATGACCCACTCCTCTCCTTATATTAATCCAAACTATATCTGTACTCACTCCGTTTTGGAATATCATTGTAATTATCTGCATAATTTGCTAAACCAATATTCAGTCTTAAGAAATTTTAATATGAAGTGCATAAATCTTTCATCATTGTCCGGACACTTGCAACTTCGACTGGTCCACCAAGTACCAGCTACTTCCCAATTTCCACCAACCTATGTACCAAGTTTCCCTTTTCCTCCTTTATATGGACTTCAGTGTACCAATGGAAAAACAGTTATTCTCTTGTTTCTGTGTTCATCATAATAGGTTTGACATCAACTGATCATAAGGTTGATATGCTTTTAAAACTTTTGAGCTTCAATTTGGTGCACTAGTAATACAACAGGAGCAGTAATAGTACTCACATATCTTTTTAGATGTTTCATTGCAAGAGATTTGTGGTGGAATTGTTTGAGGAAGCTTTTAAAATAAGAATATGACGCACAGAGAGAGAAAGCATCACAGTCATAAATACAATTGGAAGCACCAGAGTCATCAAAATAAGAATATGATGCACACAGGATCAGTAGCAAGAAACCCATATGCACAATTCTAGCTCCATAATTCCTCCCTATACCTCTCCCACTGCACGTGAGGATAAGTATATAGTTGAGATGAAAAGGGAAAAAAGAAAATAACCTTCTTAAACTTGTAGCATTAGTCAATAGAAGTAGATGTTAGGTATTCTGGCAGAACCTGAAATCCTTTGTCCTTCGGTCTTTTCTTTCACTTTATGTTTGAAGCTTACTCCATCTGAGGAAATTCCCAAAAATTAGACTTTTTGTTCTGTTTCATTCTTAAAGAATTCCTCCTCCTTGGTGAAGGTAATATAGTTTCAAAATGTTTCCAGATAACTTTGCAATACGACCCACAACAATTGCTAAAGGCAACAAGGGATACAGCTGCTATTTATCTAGCATGTGGTGTAGATCCTTCTAAGGTCTGCTTTTATCTTCTCTACCATATATATCATATTGTGGCCTATCCTTTGCATTCTGATTACTGTGACTTTGATTTCAGGCTTCAGTCTTTGTGCAGTCTCATGTTCGTGCTCATGTAGAGTTGATGTGGCTTTTGAGTTCTGCAACACCTATTGGTTGGCTCAATAGAATGATTCAATTTAAAGAGAAATCACGGAAGGCGGTGCGTTGTTGCTGTATGCAACCCTGTCTCCACTGAATGTCGATCTTTCAATATCTTAATTTCTGCTTTTTAGGATTAGGCAGCCTATACATGTTTAACTCATCAAAACTATTTGAAGGAATTCTATTTCAACCTTATCATCTCGTAAACTGTAATTTGATTCTGCATGTGTAAAAGGTGCTATTAAGTACGAACTTAACCAAGGGATGTTTTGGATAAACTAATAGTAGGTAAGTTTGATATCAAGTATGAATAGACAACCTGGGGAGAACTTCTATATGTGGCTAAAGATAATTCATTGATTTTAATTTAAAAAGAAAGAAGATAATTCATTGATTTTTCTCTGACTATCTTTACAAGTGCCGTTGATGTCATTGGGCTCAACATAAATGTATGCAAGTGAATATCATGCCTACTTTTATCTGCAGGTTACACTTTTGCTCAACATGAGCTTGCTGCGTGCCTCTTGAACTTATAGCCTTTAATGCTGCATACTTGTTGGTTACACACTTATTTTAGTTACTTGATCAGCCTTTCTGTTTTATGGATCACTTCTTCTATTGTATAAAGTTAGTAATCAAGATCAGGTTTGATAGTTCTTTACTGTTTCTATAAACAACATTATCAAGCATCATTTTGATTTTAAGATCTCAACCTTATTGATAGGCCAATTTTCTGTTAGTCCCAGGACCCAGTATGCATACCAACTACCATATGAATGTTTGAATGATATACTTTACAAGCATGCTTTTAAGGGGTATGCATTTGGACCCCCTATTCCGAGCAGTAACTTGCTGCTTCCGGGTTCTTTCTTTTCTCATTTCAGGCGTCAAGACTTCTTCGAATTGTTGAAATAGCTGATGCATATAATTACTGCCTAAGATTGGAACCAAAAAAATGGAATGAACCTTTTTCCCAACAATGTAAAAATCCAGACAGTTGGTTGCTGGTTTTGGCCTCATCTGTTGCAGGAACATCTTTACTCCCTCTGCTCACACTTAAGCATTTAGCTCTATCTTGTAGCTGACTGTTTTTTCAATGTCTCTACCAGTTGTTTTTAATATCTATTGCTCCTCTATGCAGGGGGATGAAAATGTGGGTGTTGCCCTTCTAACCTATCCGGTGCTAATGGCTGCTGATATTCTTCTGTATCAGGTGTTTCCCATCTCCATACTTCACTCACCCTAGTTGATATGCCTCAGATTTATTTTTCATGAGAAGAATCTTGATTTGCTTCATTCAGTATTTTGATTATCATCATATCCTGGGTTATCCTTGGTGGAACTTGCTAATTCCACTGCAGTCCTCCGCACAATTTTTCACCAACTCTAATCTAGAAGTGTGTGGATATGTGTGGCTCTGATGTATGCGAGTATCTTTCTGCAGTCTGATCTTGTCCCTGTCGGAGAGGATCAGAAGCAACATCTGGAGTTGACACGAGAGCTGGCTGAGCGTGTAAATTATTTATATGGAGGAAGGAAGTGGAAGAAGCTGGGAGGGTAAGTCAAAAGGGCAATCACGTTTTGCTGTAAATACATATATTTGGTTGGATACTTGCTGTTTGTTGTTTGACTTATTTGTTTCCCTTCTTTTCTTGGTTACTAGGAAGTAGCTGATTCTGTTTCAACTTGTCAAAAGAAAATCACTTTGTCATTTCTCTGTAACAGGAGAGGTGGTGCAATCTTCAAGGTGGATTCTCAACTGTTGTGTGGTTGATACCCTTCACTTCTATAGACATTATTTGTATAGGTGAAAACACTTGTCAGTATGCTTTTGTCAATGTAGGTTCCTGAACCCCTTATTCCACCCGCTGGGGCTCGAATCATGTCCCTTACTGATGGTCTTTCCAAGGTTTGCTTTCTTTAAGTTAAACAACTTTTTTTTCCTTTTCTTCTCCTGCGTGGACTCTTTCTTAGAAGCTTAAAAGGTGTGTATGCACAGAAGACTAAGATTGTAGATATCTTTAATGAAGCAAAGACATATCTTTAAGATTCTTTTGTCTCCTTGATGCTTAAAATTCACTTTTAATGTGTAACAGTAATAAGGAATCTAAAGATGTTGAGTACTCTATTTGAACCTTTAGAAATAGCACACAATTGTGGATCTAAAACTTAGTAACTAAACTGTGAAATGCTCTGATTTCAGCAAAGTGCGGATGAGGCACCCAAGGCTGTGACCTAGTAGTCAAATGAAGTGGTTGAGAACCATGAGGTCTCAAATTCAAACTCAATGGAGACAAAAAACACTAGGTGATTCTTCCCATCTGTCCTAGCTTGGTGACAGAGTTAGTCACCGCGTGGAATTAGTCAAGGCGTGCGAAAGATGGCTTGGACACCACATTCATTAAAAAAAAGTGCATATGAGAAAACTCTTTTCATGTGTGACGAATGACAAATATATAGAGAGTTCCACACACTTCACTTTATAGTATCCTACTAATGGTGAATTTTGATGGGAAGTTATAGAGACACTAAATTACCATTCTAGTACAAGCGAATGTATTTGATTTGATGCTACTTGACGTGCAGCTGAAACTATAACAATGCCTCAATACGAAACTATTTGGGTTTTGTCACATGCTGTATAACCGTCCTACTCCATTTGATCTACAGCAAAGAGTTTTCTTGGGCTACTGCTATTGCTAAAGGAGTGGTAACATTTCCCAAGACAACATGATATGATGTTTCTGTTAGAAATTTCTGGTTGTGTCAACTTGATAGCACTTTTTCTGGAAATGTAATCCACAACGTGCAGACAGGAGAGGAAGAATTTGAATCTACATACAACTCCATTTTACTTCCTAACTTCACTTTTAAAATAGTTTCATGACATTTCCAAGACTCAGTTAACACATTGCGAGACAAAAAACTTACATGAGCGGACATAGGCATAGCCAATGTGAAAGTGTGGGGTGAACCTTTCTTGGAGGCTGTCTAAGTAATTCCTCCCCATTTACAATATGCTCTTCTTTCAATGGTTGCTGCTAAAGCCTTTGTATTTGTCCCTGTTTCACTAATAAATTTGTGCATCTTTCCTATATATTTTTCTAATGAAGTGTGTTACAGATGTCAAAGTCAGCACCATCTGATCAATCGAGAATCAATTTGCTAGATTCAAAAGATGTAAGTAAATTCTTTTGGGTCATCCTTTTTTTTTTGGTTTTGTTATTCTTTTTGTATTTCTCTTTCAAGATAGCTAACTCAATTTGAAAAGCTAGCAGTAGGAGTTAAGTCCGAGGTTCATTTTTCTTTAAAAAGTATTAAACCTAGATTCATAATCATTCTTGGCTTGAATAATTGCACTAGGTGTAATGACTGGCATGCGCACGCATTAGAGGTTCACATTGTTTAGTCCTTAACCTAAAAAGCTAGCTGTTGGAGTCGAGTTAAGTGCGAGGTTCATTTTTCTAAACATGGTATTAAATTCAGACGTATTCATTCTCAGTTTAAGCAATGTCTTGCTGGGGTGGTATGTTGCCTGTGCTCCAAATGTCCAGCCTTCGACATGCGGAGGCCTTACGGGCTCACATTGGTTGATAATATTGGTTGTAGTGGCTTTATTAATGGTTAAGCAATTGGACTAAGAGTTGACATGCACACTTGGCCATATTTTGGAATTATTTGTCTTTGGTTGAATATCCAACTTTGCCCTAAATTAGTATCTATTTGCTAATAAGGAAACTCTGACCATATTATATTAATGGTAAAACATTAAACAATACTTCCGCTCATCCCAACATACCGTATCTTCAATTTTAACCTTAAGAAACCAAATAAAATAATCTCTTTTTTTGAGAAAAATCTCATGTTATATTAAATAATTACAGTTCAAATTCTAATTCAATACTTGTGTCATGTCAAAGTTAGTATTTTATTGGAGTAGAGGTTCTAGATATGAATTGTGAAGTTGTAAGCATTAGCGGCGATGGCCTTACGATACCATAATAAAGCTTTGTTGGGGTAGTCGTATGTCGAACATTAAACCCATTGCATGTGTAATGTGGGATTTTTTTGTTCTTTTCATAGGTAATAGCAAATAAGATAAAGCGGTGCAAGACTGATGCATTTCCAGGGTAAGTATCCAGTCACTTCTGGTGTGGGGGCTTATAGTTTTCTTTTTTAAAAAAATCTTTTCCATTAAGACTTTAATGTCTTACTTTGACTTTCTAAATGAAAAGGCTTCTCGAAAGTCTAGGCCTTGTCTTACTTTTACTTTCTAAATGAAAAGGCTTCTCAAAAGGCTAGACTGTGACAAGGCATGTGAAATACATCCTTTAGCATAAAAACATTTCTCAATGACTTATTTTCTTGTGCCGTGTTATAATTTCTTATATTGTTTTATTTTTCAATACACAGCTTGGAGTTTGACAATGCGGAAAGACCTGAATGCAACAATCTTCTTTCCATTTATCAGCTAGTTTCAGGCAAGACCAAGCAGGTGAATCACCTCACATTCAATGCAAAAATTGTGTACTGATCTGTTTTTTCTTTCTTTTCACCAATACTGTTTATGCCTCTTATTTAATGTGTGACAGGTTAACTTTAACATGTAACTGTAACCTAATTTTGCTGTTTATTTTCTGTGGTTCTTCTTTGTCATAATACATTTCCTTGTCCTGTTGATTATACAACCCAAGGTATTGGGAAATCAAGCCACTGCCTTGCTCCCATTTTATGTGATGTATACAATTGAGAAAGTCTATTTCTTTTAAAATCAAGGTACATGTTCTTCATATAAAAGAAATCATCAGCATAAAAATGCTGGAATCCAAAAAAGATATTTAGACATCCCTGTTCTTACAAAGATCTTAATACTTCTAAAATTACATCATAGTTATGTACATTTTCAGATTTGCATCAAATCCAAGATGAAGAACACAGTTGGATTTAATCTTCTGTAAAGAATAGCTTGTGTCTTCGAAGCATCTAGAGTTCCTCTCCTCCCAAATTGTCCACCAAATGCTTTCCTCTGACAAATATCTTGAACATCGATTTAGTGCCCCCCGCCCCCAAAGGTGCAATATGCTTCTATCATAGTATTTGAATAGATTTCATTCTAAGAAATCAAATCTCCTTCCTCATTCTACATAAACAACTCCAATTATGTTTCATTCACTACTATCAATTTAATATGCAAATCAAAGAAACTTCTCACATCAAAGGTCTGGCAAAATATGTCATAGAATATGTAAATTTCCTTCTTTTTCTGGGGTGGTGGTGGTTAAGTTTGAGGCTGCAAAATTTTGATTCCTTTTTCATTACATTGTCCAAGAAATACTGGAGAGTTAAATCTCAATGACTTGATGTCGCAGGAAGTTGCAGAAGAATGCAGAGATATGAATTGGGGAACATTCAAAGGCGTGCTTACAGATGCTTTAGTTGATCATCTACACCCTATCCAGGTTTCTTATTTCGCATGTGTTGCCTTCCAGATAGCTTTGTGTTAATTGGATGATTATCCTTGCGTAGTTGATGTGTCCATGATATATTTGTTTTAGATTTCCTTGTCAATTGCTTTGGATTTAGTTGGAAATTTTGCAAAAGTGAATTGGCATGCCTATATTGGAGAAACACAGAGTGTGTGACCTAGTAGCCTACTTCTTAGTGTAGCCAATGTCATTGAGCTAAAAACTTGGTAAGAGATATACGCTTGAGAGTGGCAATAAAGTGCATGTAGTGCTACTATCTCTTTATATACCTCCTTTTTCGATTTTCAACCACATGTATTGACAACTGATAATATAAGGATGACATAAACTGTCCTCGAGGTTTCAATACGCAACACGTACTCCCTCCTTGTTTCAAATATTATAGTTACATTTCTTATAATAGCTTTGTTGGAATACACATGTTTGCATCTATATATATGAATGTGATGCTATCCTTGTGGTGACAATAAACTTTCTTCCTAGTATTTTGCATCTAGGTGTCAACTTGTCACATTAACTCTTTTGTGTTCTGACACTTCATTTTCCTCGTTTACATCTTTTTTTGTTTGAATTTACTTCACTTTGGATTGTAGGGTTATAGTTTCTTCTATAGCCTTTTTCTTTTTGCTGTGAAATTGTTGGTGTTCGGTTTTCTAGCAGGAGATGTTTCTGTTTCTATGGACTAAGTTGAGCATTTGTCCGTCTCTAATTTGCATGAGGCAATTGCTGCAGGCCTAGTGTCTGTCCAATGTTTTATTCCTTCAAAGATAGTTTTGCACAAGTTCTTTTGGTTTGCACTTTGCAGGTACGCTATGGGGAAATCGTATCCGACTCAAGTTACTTGGATGAAGTTTTAGCAGAGGGGGCCCGAAAAGCAGCAGACATAGCAGATGTTACTGTAAATAATGTCTACCAGGCAATGGGATTCTTGAGGAGATGAGCATGACAGATGCTGCATGAACCAAAGATGCAGATATCAATGTGATATTTTTAAGGCATGCGTGCATGCATCGCTGTGTGTTCCAGACTCCACTCGTGGAATCACACTAGAAATGTTGCATTTGATGCATCACTACGTGTTACATTTGATTTGTTTCTTTACACATTTGTAGATCTCAATGGGGGACGTATCACCAATTTTGCCATTTATGTTTAGTCAAATTGTACAACTAATTTTTATGTTTCCCCTTTTCTACTCATTGTATCAATTAGAGTCTTAAAATTAAATTTTATGCCGCAAGTTGCTTTTAGCATTATACACATACTATTGGCTAAACCTATATTGAGCAGAAATTTTTCCCAAAAAATTATTTTGGCATATAGAAATCCATTAATAACTTGCTTGCACAAAAACTAAAGTGTGTAAACTATGCTGATTTTATTTGTTTTGATTTTTGGACCATGCAGATGGAACTGCTAGTTGAAATGTTGGTGAACCAGCTCCAAACATCTTGACTACATCATCCATGTTACTAGCTGATACAAAAAGCAACTGAGAATTAAAATGGAAGTTTGAAACTTTGGTTATTCAATGAAGTTAAATCCTCATTTAACATGGAGTTAATTCATCTAATTAACAGTTAATCAATCCAAAAGAGTGCTTAGCTTAGTCTTAGTAATGCTTGTGAGATAACAAACATTAATAAGCCCAGGTAACAAACTTTGCACAACACTTGATGGAATCCCAAAATAAAATAAATGAAAGAAAGCAGTATGAATTGCCTAAAGGTTGAAGAAAACCTTGTAGATAATACACTCAAATTTACAGTAGATGAAGGTGCAAATAGCCAAGGAACAAACGCAACATCTTTTACATTAAATTAAACCAGGTGCAACGAATCATGGAACGAATCCAATATCCTTGAAGTACTCATGCTCAAGGGCGCTCCGGGCAGTGATTCTCTTGCTGGGGTCTAGGCAAAGCAATTTCTGAAATTTCAATAAGCCAGGACATGAGTGATGGGGGTTACGTATATCGGCATGACAGGTTGAAGGTTAAAATATTCTATCATCTAATCATCAAACACTATTCACTGTCCCTGTGAAGGCCTACTCATAGATCAAATGAAAAGAGAAGTACCAAAGTCATTCATCGAATTTACAACATGAAAGTTTCTAATTCCAATGGAAATAAACTGCACCATAATGACTTACCTCCCAATAAATGTCCTCCAAATAAAAAGGAGAATTGAGAAGGAAGCAAAAGAAGCACACAATGAAAGGAAAACAAAAGCATAGACTGAAGAGACTGAAACAAGTATATGGATGCAGATTCTGAAACGATTAAAAAGAAAAGATATAACACAAGCATAGAAGCTGGAACACTCTTTTCCTTAAAGAAAATTAATTGTCAGTCTCTTGCTGCTGTTACAATATCACAGACCGAGATTCACAAAGCAGTTAGTTGTAGATGTTCTGTATGTCTTTCACTAGAATATCTTTCTCATTAAAAATCAATCGTGATAGCTGGAGCTTCATTCAAACATATTTTTCATGCTCATCAGATGCATATACCATTTATTACTTAGAATTAGAATATGAACTTACACCAATGAGATCAAGGCCTGCTGCATCAAGATTAGGGACTACAGTTGCCAAGTCCTGCGAGTTTAAATGGCTCCAATTAAATAATTCATAGGATGTTATCCTCATAGTATAGCAGGAGTCAAATTGCTAAGGGAAAAAACATAAGAGACGTAAATAACCTTAGAGGGCCATTTTGGGAAAGCAGATTTATAATCAGGCAGAGAAGTCACTCCAGGCCATATATCCTCATTTGGAGTTCCCAGAATTCTGCATGGACATAAAAAGTAGAGAATCACAACATCATTGAAAATATTCAATAAACATGATGCAGAAGGAAAGGAAAAGCTGACATTCCTTGATTCAAGAACCCTCACCCTAGCATCCTCTTTAAAGAGTTATGAAATTAATAGTAAAAAAGCTAACAGTGATATTTTGGTCATAAACATCATAAAACCAATATATGAACTTTGTTAAACCCCACAGAGAGAAAAGTAAATAGAATAAATTACTAATATGCACATCAACATAAGGAAATGACATCACAGGCCGTCCAAAATGATGGTTAGGGAATTCCGAACCATGAGGCTTACCCATGCCCTTATATTCTGTTCACTCAGCCCCTTACATTCTGCCTGCTCTTTGAGTTCTAATTATTTTAGTCTGTGATGCATAACGGAGGTCAGTAGAATGTTCCATGCCTCGTCCTTTGTAAAAAGTGTTAGTTACAAGACAAAAATAGGATCTGCAGTCTGTAGATAAGGAGGACCCTTCCATTGTATATTCTTTTCATAGAAAACAATGTTTTCACGTAAGAATTAGAGCTGTACATTGTTTTACTAGTAAGAATGACTATGTATATTAAAACCTGAAAATCTTGAAAAGTTCGTCAATCTCAGAGTCACCCGGAAACAGAGGCCGCTGGTTCACCATCTCAGCAAATATGCAGCCAACTGACCAAACATCAACAGGAGTAGAGTAGTGGCGTGATCCTAGCAGTATTTCTGGTGCCCTGTACCATAAGGTCACCACCTGAAACAAAAAGCCAACTATTGAACGGCAAGGAAACAAAAGCTAGATAAATACCCTTGCTCCTACAGAAGATAAAAGACTATCCTAAATGATAGGGCCAGACTCCACATCAAACTCTTGATCTTTATCAGCCAACAGACAACTTAAAGCTATAAATGGTAAAGAAAAGCTTTGAAGAGAAAAAAAGGTTGTTCGCATAGACAAGGTGTATCAGATCCTGAAGAAGGGCGTCAGATATTAAGAAAAGTTTATGCTTTGCTCATAACTAATTTCTTATCAGTCCTGGACCTAGAGAACATTAAACAATGGTGAAAATTTAAGAGAAGGCACAACGAAAGTTTCAGGGAGCCAAACACTGAGTGTATACCTCATGAGTGAAAGTTCTGACAGGAATGCCGAATGCTCTAGCCAATCCAAAGTCTGCAAGCTTTAGAACATTTGTACGTCTATCTATCAGCAAGTTCTGAGGCTTCAGATCTCGGTGAAGAACTCTATGAGAATGACAATAAGCAATACCACGGAGAATTTGATACAAAAACATCTGCAAAATTAGAGAGATTACTTAATTGATGACCCTGAACAAGAAGCCTGTGATCTTGGGAATGATCATGCGATAGTGACACTTTCTCAATACACATAACCAGATAACCTTAAATTTACGTATTTGTGGCCAGGGTGCCTCTTCCCCCCTCTTCCACAAAAACATAATAGAGTTACACAATTCATCAAGTGGATAACACACAAGGACAACCACACCTCCAAGGAGGGATCATCCAGTTCTTACTCACTTTTACAAGACGCAGATCCTTAGAGAATTCTGGACATGAGTCCATATGCTTCTTCAAATCCAAGTCCAGATATTCAAACACTAGATATAATCGCCTCTCACTGTGGACCACATCTTGCAACCTGTAACCAGATAGGAAGAAAACTGTCTTACAAATTTCAAAAGGAGCTTCCCAAAATTATGAAAGACAATTTTTATATTGGTATTCAACATACAGATAGTGTTTGGATCTTCGCTCTAGTATCCAATTCCTTCTGTTTCAAACTCACTAACCCCATAATGGTACAAATTCAATTTAGCTATCATCACTAAATGAACCTTTACACCCGGTTTCCTCACCCTCCAAACATAATTAGAAAGAAGACCAAATGAATTCTGATTACAAATGTAAGATAAGCTAGCTCATACAAACAATAAATTAGAAGTCAGAAGACGTCCTGTCTCCTAGCCACTATGAGCTTCAATGTTTTTCTAGCGTAAGGAATGATGAATAAGCTCCTTAAATTACATATGTCTCCACCCATTCTATCACCCATTCTATCATCAGCAGAAGTTACAAATTATTGCACAACGCATCTACATGGAAACAAGCTTGTACGTGAGATGCATAACTTCTATAACACTTAAATCAAAAACGTTTCAGTGCTGAACTTTCCTATTATTCAGAATCTAAGTAATACTATGAATGTGGTTTAAGCACACTTACTGCAAGTTATGCAAAAATAGGTCTATATCCATGACATAGGAACAGCCCTCATCCAACCCAAATACACTTGAAGAAGTGAAGGACATAGAGTGATGAAGTTCTCCCCAGTAAGAACTGGTACATCCTATGAGGAAGCCTTCAGAGCAGTAAATATGTACAGTTAAATCCTTCCCCAATTCCCAGAGCAGAAGGAATAGCGTCTCCAAACTATGTACTCCCTATAGAAGAACTTAAGGAGATTATTTCTTATGATTCTTACAAGACGAAATAAGGGGTAAAAGAAAGACGGCCTATACCAGGAAACAAATCAAAATTTTACTGTTCAAGCAACTCTAATAGTGAATACACGGATATAGAGCAGAAATAGACTGTCTAGACGTGTTCATAAAACGCATAATCTACATTACGTTTATTGAATAATCACAAGAAATAGAGTTCAGCCTCAATCACTCTCATCGAATCACATCCTTACAATAACATTTTCTGAAGCAGTATATGAAGACCATCTCGCGACAGTATACCTCACAATGTTTACATGCTGCATCTCTTTCAAGAGGGAAATTTCTCTAATAGCCGTGCTTGGCACACCCTCATCTTCTTGCTCAAGCCGAATTTTCTTCAGTGCAATAGTTACATTTGTTACACGATCACGAGCTTTGTACACCACACCATACGTTCCTTCACCAATCTTTTCAACTTTTTCATACTGCAATTATCACCAGTATTACTTTCCAATGTAAGCATTGGGTAAACACAAAGCAACTAATGATAGAGATGAAAACTCCTTTACCTGGTCCATCTAGGTCAAGCTGGATGGACTCCTGAAAAGCAAGCAAGAGGAACAAAAATGAAACTCAGATAAGAGGTAGTGAAAAAGAAAATTCGTCAAGGATGCCTTTTTTGTCTTTTTGACCAAGATCAAGTGCAATAGTTGTTTTTCCAACAATTTGCTTTTAATAATTTGGATACCATTCAGTTTGAACTTGCCACTGACACAACACCTAGAAATTAAGTGGGAGCAGAGGAGAGGAGAAAACGCTCACAAATCCTTCTTGTATGAGTTTCAAACACGTGGGCAATGCGATTATCATTCATCAGAAAAAGAAAAAATAACTTGTCGAGTTTGTTATGTCTGCTTTGCATCTGTATGTTATTTTTCATTGCTTTGTTATGAGTAACTTGAGCCGAGGGTCTTCGGAGAAAGACTCTTTGCCTCCACAAGTTAGAAATAACACTGGATATGTTGTTGTTGTTCATGTACATTGTACACCACACTAACAGTAACAGGCAACATTTCAAGTGCATTTCATATTCAATGCAGAATCAAGCAAAATTTTCAAAAGGCATATTATAGAAAACAAAATAATCCCACATAATTGTTGCAATAACAATAAAACACATTTCATACTTTGTTAGCTAACAACTTTTTTCAATTCAACCAACATCAGTTAACCAAAAAACAGATGCCCAAATGTACTCAACACATAATCAGCTCTAGTTCCCCCCCCCCCCCCCCCTAAAATCAACGACACAGTGAAAAGTTGACAGAAATTCTAATTCTTCAGAGAATTAACATAGAAAGGCATTCAATCCACAATTTACGCTTCACTATAAGTATAAAACCAAAGTTAAGAAACGGCGTGTTGTCTAGTGGTCAATTCAATTGAGTCGAGAACTATCAGGTTTCAGGTTTAAATCTCAGCAAATACAAAGAGATATCCCGACAAATTAGTCAAAGGTGCGCAAAAGCTATCTCGGACACCACAGTAATCAGCACAGAAAATCAATTCGAGCTTTGAAGCTATCGAAGATTTGTGAAATTTGATTAGGGGTAAAGAGAGCGACAACCATTGTTACTCACTTGAGAACGTAAACGTCGTCGCGATACGGCGGATCGGAGATGAAAAGCTGCCGGCGGCACCGGCTGAGACGGAGTAAATGTAGTTGTGCTGGTACCACAGGACACACATGGACTTACAGTCAAGCTATATTTATACACTCCCTTGCCCGGCTATTCTCAGTCCCATATATGGATATATAATAAATAAGTTTATCACTTTAATTATTTTATGCATTAAAAAAAAGATTAAAATTATATGATAAAGATAGGATATTAATATATTGACGAGTATCATAAGTATATATTTTTTATTAATTCAGAGTTGCATAAATAATTTTATAACTTTAATAATTTTCTCTTAATTATTCTATTTATTAAAATAAAAAAGAGAGAGCTCCAAGTTATATGATATTATTAGGATATCAATATATCAATGGAATATCACAGATAATTAAGCTCCAGTCGTATAAGATATTGATATGATATCAATATACCAACAGACTCCAACAACGAATATATTTTCTACTAATTTAGAGTTTAATAGTTTTTTTAAATTGTTTCTTATTTACTTATTAAAACCATAATCTTATACGATATCAATAGAGTATCAATATACCATTATAGTATCATAAAAGATTAAACTCATTCTATATAATACCGATATAGTATATATATATATATATGCGCCACTGGAGTAGAGGATTATTTCACAATATTCATGTTGATGTCATAGATGAAATAAAAAGGAGAAAGTAGCATAAGAAAGAGTTGTAATGTTTTCTTTGTTTTCTTTTTAAAAAAGAAAAATCAAAAGCTCGTTTTGATATGCAATATAAAATTATGATTTGAAATTGTATCTATATGAAGTTAAAGTTTCAACATGCTATTTTAATTCTTTTAAGTTGTAATAAAATTTCATAAACCCCTCAAGTTACAGAAACTAACAATTTCTTTTTTTAATTTTTAAATAATCTTACCAAATAAACAAACCATATAGTATATAGTTTGTATCATGGAATACAATTCGAAGATACTAGAATCGCATATCTTCATGTCCTTTTTACATAGAAATATCAAAGTACATTATCTCTTGCTTCGACTGATAAATCCAACTAAAATTACTATATCATCAATTCAAAGACAAATGAGTCGAGATATATATCATCAATTCAAAGAGAAATGAGTCGGGATGTAAATTTTAACATTGATTCAGACAAGTTTACCTCTTATGGAATTAATAAAGACCAAATTTTTTTATAGTAAATTTTACCTCATGCCTTACTTTTCTCGTAAGTTTATTCTTTAAATTATTGACGTATGATATTACATAGCAACGACCAATTGGCTAGCGACAAACCCTTAAATGAAGCTCAGATCCGTGGAGGATTAGTCTTTGGCCTGTTGGACTGGAAATACCTTGAAAAACCAAAAAAATAGAACATTACATAGCAACATAAAATTTTACAATTTAACCAAATATTATATTTTCATTTAACAATGCTCTAAAGAAAACGAAGTGCTATAATATGGCGCTCTACAAATTCAGTCTTTCCACCATCCATGTCATCCCCCTCTCCCTCTCTTACAAATTTTGGAACTTCTGTCACCTTAATAAGCAATAGCTATGTGGCAAGCTCGGCGCAGTAAAGCTACCGTTATGGTGCTTTAATTAGTCACTTCAGTCTCAAGCAAATTCTGGTGCTGCTTTCTAGTTCTACTCTCCCTAGCTGTTGCTTTTTTGTCTGGGGAAGATCTTGATTTTTGATAATTTGATGGAGTTGCTGCTGCTTTTGGATGTTGTTGTGCTGCCTTTTCCCTGTTGCTGCGCTATCCGATTATCACTTCAACATCCATCCCAAACAACTGAAATCCGGCAAAGCTTCCATTTTCTCACTGTCAGCGGCCACTATTCGTGAGTGAAAACTCAAGACTCCTCAAGAGGTTTTGAATTTTGGAATTTGATGCGAGCATGTTTCAACGCCTTCATACCACCAAGCCACCCCAAGTTCGTATACCTGGTCCATCGAGCTATTCATCATCACTTTTTTCATCCTGCATAACCTGTGAAGCTGGGGAACCTCTAGAAAATGTTCACAAGTACTAGGCGCCTCCTGGCTATGGAAGAATGTTATGTTGGAGTGGTCAAGAAAACCTCCCTTCTGTAACTCCCAACAAGTTCCTTGATGTAGTGATGTCTCAAATATCAGGCTGGAATTTTCATTTCACTCAAAGAAGTCATGGTTTCTACTCACTCCCCAATATCCGCGGTTGAATTATCAACAGAAATTCTGCTCTGATGGCCAGGAGTCTTCACCTCCTGGAGTGACTCTTCAGGAATGATCATATGTGATGATCCGCCTGACCGACTAAAAACACTTGCAGGAGAAACAGATTCTATATCTTGAGAACTAATTGAAGCACGTTTCGGTAGATTGTCGGATTGTACAACTGTTTCGATTTCCTGCTTCCTTTTTGAACGCCTTTCTTCAGGAGACATGCAACCTTTGGCATCTTTCTCAGGAGTATGCTGAGTTGTATTTCTAGATTGACGTGGTCTCTTATATCCATCAGGAAAGACATAAGCAGGAATTTCCTTCCTCAGAACATGCGAGACATAGATATCCATTCCTGGTCTCCAATAAGAGTACATGTTTACCTCTTGCTTAAACTCATCGACTGTTCCACGAATATCAAACTGTTGACCTTCTTGTACTTTGACACCTTTTTGCCTCTGCAAACCCATGAAAAAAGCACAATGAGGGCATGGCTTAGACATATCCACGAATTCATTAGGATAAGGATGGCACTGCAACGTCCCGTTGGTGTCCCGCTCTATCTGCAAAGCATCAACCGGAAACTACATCATTACATCACTAGAATGAGAAGAAAACGGACAAGGAAATTAGATCTTCCCCTCCCAAGCAAATCATTCTGTGCCAACAATTCTTATCAACCTGAGTAAACTACAAAAACTACCAACTCTTACCTTTAGCGTGAGTTGTCGAAGTCGGGATTCCACCCAGCCTTTCCAAGCTAGCAAATCATCATTATCTGTTGCTACGATCTCAACCTGGAGATAGTTTTTGTACGCCTCAAAGAAAAAATAATGCTCAAAAAGAGCAGGCCACTGTGCTTTATTCAACTCTACATCCTGGGACCAAAGAATATATTTAAAACGTCAGCACTACTTACTAAAATTTGTTACAAGAAGAGGGGGAAAGAAAGAATACTGAACCTTTATAGCTTACCTCACAAATTTTGTTACCAATCTGAAATTGGTCCATCATTACTCGAAGAGTGCTTGGTGAGACGTTGTAGCTAGAGTTCATGCAAGGGTAGGCAGGAGTGATGATTGGCATGTGATGAGTTCTGTCTTTAGGATTCTTGCGCGGATCCCAAACAAGAAAGCCAAGTTCATCCTCTTCTATTGGGCATAACATCACAGGATTTGGCCAACGCCATTGTATATAAACGCGGAAGAACCTAGAAACAAGCATACTAGGGATTGCATTTGGGTAAAATTGGCAAATGCGCGCAACCAATATAGCCCAGTTCACCCCACCAAGAAATCCAGTAACCTGAATAAGCAGCACAGAAAAGGCAAACCAGAAAATCATGATCAGAGCGGGATATTTTCAAAGAATGATGCCATCATGTCTAATTAATGGGAAAGACTAAAATCAAACAAGAGGAATGACTAGTTGAAATACGACAGAGAACACTGAGATGGTTGAAAGGACTAAGAAACTCACATTGGAATAAACACCCCGTCTTTTGGCCCAGAACTTCAGACATCTAAGAGTAGTGCGGAAGTGCTGCAAAAGTTTAAGTAAACATGGAAATGGTCAATCATTTAAGAGGAGGAGGAATACTGATGGTTACCTCAGCATTGGGAACTAGTTTCAGTATTTGATCAGCAACTCGGCAACCATTAAGACTTCGAACAGTTGGTTCATCCACATCACAGAGTACAGATTGGTCTGAGATATCGAAATCCTGTTGTCAAATCAAAAATTACAAGTTGGAGTTGAGTTCAGTTCACCATAACAATATAATTGAAGTCTTTAATAATAATATTCAATAACCACATGTTTGCATATCCTCGCAAGAAAAGTTGACTAAAGAAAAGGTGGAAAACAGTTGAAATACACGCAATAAATGAAACATTGTTATATTCTTCATTAAGTGAACGAATCCATGTAGACCAAATTCTTCAAGTACCAGCCTTAACAAACAAAATCCATGAGATCTTGACATACAACAAGTTAAAAAGGAAAATGAAAAGAACAAGGAAACTACACAAATAAAGAATAATTCATGAAAACTTAATTCCAACTTACTTCAGGAACAACCAAGAGAGTTATACTTGCATAAAGAAGATCAATTGATATCCCTTGAAATTTGAATTTCATAACAGGGACATGAGCATCAGGAACAGGTTGAAGTTCACGAACTTCTTCCATTTCAGCTAAAATATCATGAAGAAGGATAAAGAAATCTTCCTGCATAGTAATCAAAAATGGAAGAGAAAAAAAAAAAAAAAAGAGGACTACTCCTCAATGCCAAGCAAGTTGGGGTAAACACAAAAAGGAACAATTTTAATCAAATCATGTCATGTTCACTGGACAAAAACAACAAAAATTTTGACCAGTGGGTTGTACTCACTTCTCGATTGACATAAGAGGGACCAACACACAATGTATCAATGTCTGCTCCTGGTCCATGAACCTGCAAGAAGTACGTCATGTGACCAACTTATGCATTTGCTGTGCCAGAACCTCAAGATAGTGAGCAGAAACAGACCATTCAGATTCTAAAATCACTTACATGCAAACCAGATTTAAAGTGGGAGAAATAAAAATCCATGTGGGCACCACGTATAAAATAAAGGTGGGGACAAGGGGATTTAACGGTTAAGGGGTAATGTCTGCTCAAAGTTTGACACTAAGGGAAATATGTCAAAAAGTATAAATAAACCTTTTTAAAGAGTACACGGGCAATCTGACCCTTTCCTGCATATCCAAGACTTTCGTTGGAGATGTGTTTCATGTTGTTAGAGATTTGACTGTCAGTAGAAAATGTTGAGAACTCTATTGTTTAAGAATCTAAATTGCTGGATATTAGACTGAGATAGACATAACCATGGCTGGTGAGGTTTCGTATAACTAATCCCAAATAGCTAGATGTATGTTGTTTTTTCCAGTACTGAACACATTTACCGTCCGCAGAATGAAGATGTGTCCTGTTTAAACTTTGTTTCATGTTCTTCATGGATTTCCCATACCTTTGTAAAACTAAATTACAAAAACTACAACCTAATAAAATTCCTTCATCATCTTAAGTAGACCCAAATAAAAGCACTGCCTCCATTCTAGGACATAATAGTTCAACTACTTAACAATCCCATGAGATGTTGCACAAATCTAAGTCCATTGGTTTATTTAACCAAGGTTAAACTTGCAGCACAGAAAGGAGAGCAGCATGAGATCGCACAGGGACTAATTGCAAAATTGGAATAAATTTGAAGTCCTAGACCAGGGTTGTCACTCAAGTTTCTAAAGGTACGGTCCAAGATTTTACTAAGTTATCCCAGATAAATTTTTGAGAGATAAAGCAAGAGGTGGAAGTATATATTAGTCTGGTTAAGCATTGAAATTTACATAAAAAGGTCCATATAATGCATAGCATTTACGACCCAAAATCAGAAGAAATCTAGGAACATAAACCGAGTAGAAGGCATGTTAATTTACAGGTGAAGATTGAATCATAATTAAAATCTAGAGAAAGGGATTCTATTAAGCTGCTTCGGGAAGAACTAATTACAAGTAAATTCGATAAATGCTGAAACTTTTACTTACCCCTAAACGATAAGAGCCAAAGGTGACTATGATAGCATTTGCATCCTCAACCATTTGATCTGTGTAGCCTCTCTGGCGAGTCAATTGTTTCACCCATTGTTTTACAATCTACAACAGAATAGTGAGTTAGTGACTGCTCATTACAACTTCTTTCTCTCCACTTCCATGAATGGTTGCATTATGAGAATCCAACACTATTAGTTGGACATTTCAGAAATATGAGATGAGTTCAATATGCAAATGGTAGGACAATAGAAAAAGTGATTATTGCAAGGAGCTAATACCAAATTGTTAAAGTAATAAATGAGGTTCAATTACCTCATCAAGTCGCCGCAGTACTTCTTCTCTCCTTGCCGTCTCTTCCTCGCTCTCGTACAATTCTGATTCCCTCAAAAACTAACCCATCTCCATGAAATCCAAAAATCAATATAAATTCATGATCAATTGAAATCAACTCAAAACAACAATAGAACAAAATTGAACTACCTTTTCTAGTTCTGCATTTCTTTGAAGATCTGCCTCAGTGGGTCCAGCAAGAGATAATGGTTTTGTCACGCCATATTGCTTTGGTGATGGTGCAGCAGACCCACTTAAGCTCTCTGAACTCACCATCACACTGACAAGAAAAGGAAAACCCAAACCAAAAAGACTACCACTCGAGTTACCAAAATTCAGAACTTTTCAATGCAGAACCAGAATAATCTAATGAAAAAGGGGAGAACTTTTCAACTCTGTATCCAAAAGGACAAAACCCCACACAGTAAAAAGGACCAGAATTCAGATTAGCACAAAACCTTCCAATCCTCACAGATCATTGACAATGGAGAATTCATCAACTTTGAATGTATAAAACTCGAAAAAGAAAAACCCCATAGCAGAAAAATACCAGTCTAGTTACCCAGAATTCAGATTAGCATAAAAGCTGCTACTAAACTTCACAGATCATTCAACCAACAAAACTCCAAACCCAGCAAAAAGGGAAGATCTTTCAACTATATATGAACAAAAACTGAAAAAAGAACAAACCCCACAACAACAAAAGGACTAATTCAGTTACCAGAATTCAAATTAGAGCTAAACTTACAGATCACTCAACCAAATGAAATGCTGAACCAGAAAAAATGGAAAGAAAAAAGTGAAAAATGTTCAATTCAGTATGAAGATTGAAGCCCAAATTTGAACTTGAATTAGAGAGAGAAACGTAGATCCAGTGAACAAAGCGGATATTGGGGGATTTTTGCCGATGGTTTGGGCGAAGAGGCAGCCGCTGGGTTTAGCAATAAACAGTCAAATTAGTCAATCAAGTTCTTTTTTGTTTTTTCAAAATCTTAATGATTAAGTTGGTCAATAATTTAAATTTTAAATTTTATCATCGAGATTTAATATTTGTTTAGAATCTTGATAACTCGGTTAGTTAGTTATATGAATTTTCATTTTTTTTGAATTTTAATTTAGTTGGTTGGATAGTTAAACTTTAGCTTTATTGATGGGGGAATCAATCTTCCACTTAAAATTTTATATTTTGTTCATTCAATTATTATTTATTGGATTGCATTATATCTTTAATTTAAATATAATATTTATTTTGATTGTTAATTAAATTTTATCGTATTATAATATTTGAATTTAACATTACATAATACGAAAAATCTCATTGAACTTAAGACCAATGTGGCATGATCACATTGTTTCATTAATATTTTCTATATCACTTATCATTTAATAAACAACTTTTCCCATTCATCTTTTTTTATAAAAAGATATTAGCTGTGTCTGGCTCTCTATTTTTTTATATGTTTTTTTAGTTAAAATTATTTATCAATGACATTATAAAATAATAATATAATTTATTTAAATATCGTACTCATTATAATTTATACATATATTTATCTATATATATATTTATACTATATTAAAAGCGTGAATATAATTAGAAATATTAATTGAACTTTTTGCCTTTATATGCTTTCGGTACAATCGACTTTTCACTAATTTTATTTTTAAATTATTATTCATTTATATTTATAATATTGACTTATAATATATAGGGGAAATAAGTGATAACAAATAAGATGTTCTAATCTGGAAAGACTCTTAAATCTTCCTCATTTGATAGACTTTTACTTCTTCCTTATTTGAATTAAGAAACCTTGCTGCCGCTAAGAAAAATTCTAATTTATTGTGTGTTCTAATTAGTGATGAAATCTAAGATCTTTATAAATAAATATAAATAAAAAGTTGAATAAGATTATATTATTATTTTACATATAATTTGTCGCTTTTTTTGAATTTTTTATCTCTATACATCTCACATTGTTTAATTTTTTTCATGTTGTTGTATTTTATATTTATGTATCTAGATCATTTATTTTCTAATAACGTGATTTTATTTTATTTTGCAATGTTTATGACATAATTCATGAACTCTATCTTTTCGAAAAATATAAAAAAAATAATAATAACAATTGATGATTTATCTTATTAGTGATTAATGCATTTATTTTTTTCATCAAATTTGAATATAAATCAAAAGATGTCAAGAAATGAGAATAAGAAATAATCAAAGAAGAGCAAAGAAAAATATTTCAAATATAAAGCACACTCACCAACCAATAAATTGAAGGAGTTGACAACCTTGTGCATGAACATGACAAGAGAAATTTGTCACTACTATTCTTCACGGAGGTAACCTGGATTAGGTAAGTTTTGTTCGACGAACTCAATCTATAAGATAAAATTTTTGCTTTCGAGGGTAAAGAATTTCAAACTTGAAACCTTTAACAAGAAAGTTTTAAATCTAAATCATTAGACCACCTCCCAAAATTTGTTATATATGTGTAATCATTCATTCAACATAAAAAAAATGTCATTACATTATAATTTACTCCATTTATTTATTTTTATTTGTATTTCGCTTTCCGAAATCAATTTGACTAAACTTCAAAGTTTAAATAAAGTAGCTAAGTTTAATGTTTCAAATCTAAAATTTTGATGTTTGAAATTTATACGAAAAATATTATAAGTTGCAATCCTTTTCATATTAATATAATAAAAAAATATATATCTTAAAATGTTGGTCAAAATTCAATGAAACATAGCGAAACATGCCTAAGTTGCATATGTTATTTTTTAGTAATTAAATGTATAATGGTAGAAAAGAAAAAAATATTAAAAATACTCTTGAACTTGACGCAAATTACTAGTTTCATTCCCACATTATTTCTTAATTGACTAACTAAATTAAAATATATTCACGAACTATCATAAGTATTAAAAATACTCCTTAACTTGGTAAGAGTTTAAGGGTGTATTTCACTCCGATTATAAGAGCAGGAGTGTATTTAAGTTTTGATAGTCAATTAGAAGACTGTTTTTAATGCTATCAATAATTCAGAAATGAAAATTTATAATTCATATCAAGTTTAGAATATTTTTAATATTTTTTAATAAAAAATAATAATAAATTGAAATGATATGATAAATGCCACCCGCCGTCTGTTTTCACACTCTCGGTGGATTTTTTTTAAAAAAAAAAATTCAATTTTTTTCACTTTCCCCTTTGAAAATTCGGTCTTTTTTTCTTCTGCTCCTTTGATTCGTGTGAAAGAACAATCTCCAATTCACGTGTTGTACTGCCACGCTTGTTTGTTTTTCTTACTACTCTACAATATTCCAGTTTCTTCCCTCACAAAGAACCAAAAAATACAAAATCTCCCTATTCTTGTGTTGACTCAAATCCAACATATATATGTATTTGTTTGTATTCTGAGGTATCCCTTTTGAATATTCATTGAAAAAGATTGATCTTTTGTGTATTTGGTGAAGATGGGTACTGAGAATAATTATCATATGAAGGTGGTGAAAGGGGATTATGGTTATGTTCTTGAAGATGTTCCTCATTTGACTGATTACATCCCTGATCTTCCTGTATGGTTCTTGTACCTCTTCTTTTTGCTGCTCCTTATGTGTTTTGGATGTTTGTTGTATCTAGGAATCTGTGGTTGTTTGATTTTCTCATTTTGGTAATGTTAATTGAGTGGATTTGTTTAGTTATCGCATCATATGCTGTTTTTACTTCAATTGATCCTAAAAACGTTGAAAGACATGTGAAAAAAAGCTCATGGGGATATGCATCTGGATGTGTGGTAAGCACATATCATGAGTTTGCTGTTGAAAGGAGTATAGTGTTTAAGTGGAGCAGAGTAAGTTATCTTTTTGATGTTTTTATGTTTTCGACTAATTACACGCGATACCTGCCACAAGAAACAAGTACCAGCTAACTCCTTCCTGGCTTTCCACCAATGCTAGGACAGATGGAAAAAAATCACTTCATGCTTTTGTCTTTTTTGGGGTTTGAATATGACATCTTATATGATTCTCAACCTACTTCGTTGATAGGCTGTTATCATGTGAAGCTGGAAAAATGGATTTCTTGTTAAATGTACAGTGTGTCATTTTCTTTCCCATTTCGAATAACAGCTAAGAATATGTTCATGTTGTGGTAATACTAATATTGAGAGTTAATTTGTGAACAATATTGATAACTTCATGCATCATGCACTTGGAGAGCTGGTTGCAGAAGTATGTGATATATAACATACACATGATATGTCATACTTGGTTTCTACTGGTTTTTACTATTTGAAGTTCTTGAAGAAGTGATAATTGGGGAGATTTTCTACTCAATTGCTGTGGGACAATATCAATATGAAAAGGATAAAAGGCAAAATAAGTTTATGAAAATTGAACATAGTTTTGTGCGTTGAGGTTTTAAGTAGTCTGCAAAAGGAAGGAGTTCATAGCTTTCTCGATGAGGGGACATCCTGACTTGTTGGAGGACGATTAGTTGTATGAACTGGCATTTATGCAAAAGATGCTTTTGGGGTATGGTGTCTACAATTTGGCGTTCGGCACAGCTGCTAGATGCTATCTAATCTTTTGTTTTGTGTCTGTAACAAGAGGCATCAAGTCTGTCTCCAAAAAAAAAGAGGCATCAAATGTGAATATTCATTAGCTTTTGTTGTGTTATAAGCAGTTGTTAATGGAGAACTGTTATATGTGTGAACTTTAATTCATTTACGAAACACTTTCATGATGACTGCATTTTCGATTTGAACACAAGTGTTAAGTTCAGGTTTTGTTGGAGTGACAAGTATTCATACGCCCTTCCGTTCACAAAATAATCCTTAAAGAATCATATCCTTTCCATCTCTCTCCTTTGTTTTGTTTCCTATTCTCAATTCAATCACATGGTTGGAGAAGCTCATTCGATCTGTATGTTGTTGTTGGAAAGGAGCCATTTTGTCATCACTTTAAATATCTTGGATGGTGGCATGCGACCTTTTGTGACATACTGTTCCTAATTTCTCATGTTCTACCCTTTTTTTTTAAAGTGTTTCAAATAGATGGTTCAGTTTTGGCTCTTTTTGGTATTTATCTATTCCATAATGCCAACCTTTATGTCTGTTGTGCTGGATGCTGATATTTACTAATTGAACTTCTTTTACATCTTGTTGCTTGACGGCAGACTTATGACAATCCATTGCGGTCCAATCCTGCATATTCAGTTGTGAAGTGAGTCAATCACCAAAAATTCATCTGTTATGCTTCAAGCTGCTGCAGCAGTTACTTTACAGTTAATTATTTGTGCACTTCATCGATAACAAGTTATGACCTTTCATTGTGGTTTCAGGCAGTACTTTGTTGACATGGGTGATACTGTCCCACAAAAGGTGAGTCCTCCTTTTTAACTTGTCTCATGGTTCTAAAAGTCTCTGCAAAGAAGAAAGTGTTATACCTATCTGCATTCCAATGTTTGATGAATTACTATGACAAATTACATTTGATTACATAAGAGTCTTGAAAATTTTGGGCTTAGGATTCTTTATTTTGCTAGGAGTGCAGGTGATCCAAAGAATGTACTAATTGGAATAACTTGAAAGCTAGAGTAGAGGAACATTACACTTCAATCTAGGTTTTGGAATAATCAAGATCCATATTTTGTTGAATTTGGCATATCTAGTGGTTCCGCATAACATATGAGGAAATTGAGTCTAAGCATTGAAATGGAAGCTTAAAGGATAAATAAAACCAAGGTATATTTCAAAAATTTGAGAATTTACTCCATTATATAGATGAAAGGCATGCTGATATGATTAAGATAGGTGTCTATTTAATCTGTATTCTGTGTGTAAAAGGAGTATTATGGTAAATAGCGAGCAGCAGATGGAATTCCTAGAAAAGATAGGAGATTTGTAGTTTCCATGTTAGTGATAGATGCTGATCTCTTAAAATCTGTACCATCTTGGTACCTTTATTATTTAAATCTTACCTTATTAAAATAAGTACATGATCTGACTCTTCAGAATTTACAGCCGATCATTCCGCTGGCATCTCGCATTCATGTTTCCATTTGACTGCCGCTCGGGGATGTAGTTGTAGATAGGTTAGTCTTAGTGGGTCGTTGGCTCCACCTGGTATCTCCTTCTATGACATGCTACTGCTGTTGCCATATTCCACATGTTACTTAGTCGTCTCTGCCTCGCTGCAGGTCAGCACCTCTAAAAGAAATGGTATTAGATGCGAAACCTCTGGCAGATAGCCAATGGCCCAAAGAAATGAAAGAATAGGTTACATTTTTCACATGATCTCCTCTTGTAGATAGACCAACCTAAAAGAAGTACTTTGCACTCTTTTCATTGGTTTAATCTTTTCAGTAGTTTCCAAGATGATATCGCGGTGAAGAAGCGTGAAAATGTATTTCCTTATTATGGAATGTGGCCCTTCGTAATCTTTATATTCCTATGCTAGCTTGTCTTTCCATCTAGGTACCAGAGAAACTTGTATTCCTCCTCCTCCTCCTCATTGAAGTAATTTTTAAGTCTCTTTCCAGGTTGTTGTTCACAAGGATAGTCCCAGAGGGGTGCATTTCCGGCGTACTGGTCCCCGTCAGAAGGTATGTACCATGTACTTTCCTCTGGGAAGGGAAAATCTTCTCCTTTTATTTCATCAATCAGTAAAAGTATGAACCTAAAAGATTTTGACTGCGAAGCGGGCTTCCGTGTTGCTCAGGTGTATTTCAGTTCGGATGATGTTCGTGCTTGTATTGTAACTTGTGGTGGTTTGTGCCCAGGGCTAAACACAGTGATCAGAGAGATTGTACATAGCCTTGATTATATGTATGGGGTCAGCAAAGTCTTTGGTATTGATGTAAGTTGTTTGAACTTCAATTTCATGCTTGTTTAGGTATTCTGTCTCATATGGGAAGTGATTGATGAATGCACAGTTAGTTGCAATGGGATGCAGTTGCTATTTGTCCGTACTTGTTGATGAACAATGGCTTCTGTACAGTCATGTGCCTATGTTATTTCATTACTTATCACAGTTGTTAAAGCTGTCTGCTCAAATATCTTTTTTTTTTCTGCAAACAATTTTGGCGTTAGATCAGTTATTAAATTCAGCTGGTAAAAGACTTTGTAGAACTAGATCATGTTGCAGAGTCCCCCTAGATGATCTGCATCACGTGCTCAAAGAACTTGAGCATTTCCTTAGTCAAAATATTAGTGCAATTTGTTTCTCATACTATTAGCTGAATACTTCGATGGAACACAAAGCAATTCATGGATTCCCTTACTGAAAAAGAACGAAGGGTGAATTATGGTGACTGTATCATAACATTGAGATATAATGACTTCTGTATTCATGTTCAATCGACTAACCATAGAATCCAGAGTAGCCAGAGGCCAATTCTGAAGTTTGCATTCTAAAGTTGTAATCTTTGTTAAGTTTCTATAGCACCAGTTTGCTTCAATTCTGAATAGAATACCTATAGGGAGGTGGGGCTGAGACGGAGGTCTCTAGTGATAATTTTGATAAAAAAAATCTTGAATCTTATTGATTCATAGACAATGCTTAGAGAAACTTAAGGCATAACTCAAATTGCTTAGACCTTGGGTCTAACTCAACCGCAAATTAGCATCTGGTACAAGGACACTAGTTCGCTATATGTTGCAAGTTTAGATAGTAACACAGATTTTTGCTGTTTTGTTTTTGAACCATTTTTGGCGATTAAATATAAATGTTTGACAATTGGAGATTAACATGGCCTCGTGTGTGTTTACTCTTTTATTCTGTTTTCACATCATCCTCTTGGCAAAGTTTTATATTGCACTGCATTGGCAGCTGATACTGTAATTCTTTTTCAAAAGGGAGGCTACAGGGGATTCTATTCAAAGAATATCATCAATTTGACACCAAAGAAGGTTAATGATATTCATAAACGCGGTGGTACAATTCTTGGATCATCACGGGGAGGCCATGATACCACAAAGATTGTTGACAGCATACAGGACCGTGGAATTAATCAGGTACTGCGAGATTGTCCATAAACGAGGTTTATTTTATTTTATTTTTTGTTTGAGATAAGTTGCCCATAAATAGGTGTGGGAAATGGTAGAATACATTTCCACTTTCATCCCTCATTGTTCAAACTATGATTTTCTCAACCTTCTGCAAAAGCTGCTTATTAATGAAGAGGGAACTATACTGGTCCTGAAATCTTCCTTAGGGGCAAAGAAAGTTGAGCTTGTGTGAGCATGCATGTATATTCATGCAAAATTCTTATCTGGAAAAGAAGCTAAACGGAGAAAAGGGCTTTAGGGATAGAATTTTAGCTTTGTCACAAACAATATGATATTTAGGGTGAAATTGCTGTTAATCTCCAGAAGTCAGTGTCCTCTGACTCAAACCTTCTATCTCATTGCAAAACATCTTAAGAGTGTGGTGTTGTCACTCAATAAATCTCCACCAGCTATTACTTATGTTTTTACTGGTCCAGGTTTATATAATCGGTGGTGATGGAACTCAGAAAGGAGCTGCTGTCATATATGAGGTATGTTATTTCCTGGAAATCCCAGTTTCAAGATGTCAAAGATGCCAGCTCAAATATGTTCATTTTGAGGGCAACAAGGTGCTCATTGATTTTTATTGTCTTGCTGAGCTTTTTAGCACTCTGCTCTGAAGTTTTGAAACCATTCTTTTATTAGGTTGTTGAGTGATATAATCATTTAACAGTCTCTTAAATTATGTTATCTATGACAGTCTGTATTATACGTTGACATCATCTTGATACTCCTTTTGCTTGCATCCATAAAGTTTGCGGATAGTAGATATTTACCTATATAATTGGATTTAGCAGACTTTGATGGCCTTTTGCATATCGACCTAATAGTTTCCAGGGGTTTGCTATTCTCTTGAAATTTTCATGTGGTTCGGTATGATTTTCAAACATCAGGTTGCAAGGTGCTTTTTGATCATTTTTTGCCAGAAGCACCCATTTTTATATGCTTTACCTCTTGTATCTGATTTTGACTGATGATATTGTCCTTGCTGTGGGTATTTTCAATACTTCAGTTGGTGAAGGAGGAGTTATCTTCTGGCAAGCTTATTAGAGCCCTGCTGCCATTTTGCAGGAAATTAGGCGGCGTGGTCTCAAAGTAATTGTCGCTGGGATCCCAAAGACAATTGATAATGATATCCCTGTAATTCTCTTCTCTTCAATACCAATTGATTTTTTTCCTTTTTCTTTCCATTTAATAAGCAGTTTAATAATCTCAGGTAATCCAGTTTGATGTTTCCTGCAAATGAGAAACATAAATGTATTCCGCAGCACATTACTCATTATGATTCCTCCAAAAGCCTCAGTTTTGATAGTACCATCTCCTATCTGATTGAGCCAAATTGAGCTCTTCATTTACCCCTGCTGTTCTGTTAAAATAGAACTTTTTCTGTTTTCAGGTTATCGACAAGTCATTTGGTTTTGATACTGCTGTAGAGGAGGCTCAACGTGCCATAAATGCAGCTCATGTTGAAGCTGAAAGTGCTGAAAATGGTATTGGTGTGGTGAAGCTAATGGGGCGCAATAGTGGTATTGTGCACGTTGGCCTTGAAATCTTATTCCCCATAGCGAATAGGCTAGTTATGACAAGCTTATGGAGAGCATTTGTTTTCCTTCTCTGCTGCATAACATCTCTTGCAGAGTGTTGGTTAATTTTGCTCTTAAAATATCATCACTTCTGAGTTAGTAGGTGCAAACTAGATAATGGTAATAAATAATAAAGTCTGCTTATCTAAACTGTAGGACAATCATTTTGACATGGAAAATAGCTTATAATATTTGCAGTGAACTCAGTAACTATGCCCTGTAAAATCATTTTTCCACTGCTAATCTTTTCAAAAATTTGCCTGGCTTAGTTCAAATATCTGGAAATTTTGTTGCAGGATTTATCGCAATGTATGCCACTTTGGCAAGCAGAGATGTTGATCTCTGTTTAATTCCAGAGTCACCCTTCTATCTTGAAGGAGATGGTGGACTCTTTGAATACATTGAAAAACGACTCAAAGAAAATGGGCACATGGTTATTGTGATAGCCGAAGGAGCAGGGCAAGAACTTCTTGCAGAAGAGAATGCGCATGCGAAAAATGAACAAGATGCTTCAGGGAACAAACTTCTCCAAGATGTTGGTTTCTGGATTTCCCAGAAAATCAGGGTAAATAGTTATAACTCATGGATTACGGCATTCAACTTCTATCCTATTTCTAGAAACTAGAAAGACGGGAAGTATTCACCTAAGAAGGATTTAATTTAAATAAGAAAGATGAAAGAACTTGTACCACATTATTACTCGTACCAAATAATAACCTCAATATCACTAATGGTATATGCTGCTAATGAAGACATTGTTATGGTAAGAAAATAGCTAACGCATTATAGTACTATGTTGATGTAGTTACTTTGTTATATATTTAAATGTATTTGTTTATAGATATCTGTTCTTGATTGTGTTGCTGTTATCTACTTATCCATCAAAACTGAGTTGTGTCGGTGTAACTGATGTAAAGTGGCTGATATTTGTTGAACATTCTTCTTTATGGTATAACTAATTATAACGATGAAAGAATTTCCAACATCTGGGTTCAAAACACCTAGATGAGCAACCTGCAGAAGTCTTACATTTCTAAATGTCAGTATTAAGACATTACCTCTGGCGAGAACTGTTAAACATGGTGTGTACTATTTTCTTAGAGTCCATGGAAAAGTCATGGTTGAGTTGAGTTAGAGAGGATCTATTTTGTCTTGCAGTCTGTAATACTCACCACTTCGTTTTCTTGTAGGGTCATTTTGCTAAAAAAACCAAGATGCCCGTTACTCTTAAATATATAGGTAAGAAATTTTAACCATCTTATTAGTGGATTGTTGTGAAATATGTCAAGCTAATTGATTTTTTTTTTCAGATCCGACTTACATGATTCGTGCTATTCCAAGTAATGCCTCCGATAATGTATATTGCACTCTTCTTGCTCAAAGTTGTGTTCATGGAGCAATGGCAGGCTACACAGGTTTCACCTCAGGACTTGTCAATGGTCGCCAGACTTATATTCCATTCAATGTGAGTAGTTCTGCATTGACTTATATTCCTTTCAATAATTCTGCATCGACTTGTCTTTTCAATGGAGATGATCTCGAGAATTTCTGTACTTGTACCTCTCAAAGTCCAAACTTGGGCCCTGGCTGTTTGTGATAACAATTACTTTGCCCAAACACCAGAGCTTTTGCATGCACATACGATATTAGTTACTAATACACATCCCGTATTAACTTACTCAGTCAAAGATCCTCTTTTTGCACGAGAAAAAAGTACCCAGGCAGAAGACATGAGATTGGGTAAACGACAAATATGTCACCGGTTTTTCATATCATTTGACTGCCTTGAGACAGTTAGGTATCAGCTCTTCTCCAAGCACATCTGCACATGCGAAGGCACACCTCATTAGTTACAAGTGCCTTTTAGAATATCGTGCTGGCTTTTATGAGCTTTTCTTTTTCATGTTGTGGTTCAAGTAGGAACTCTCGTTTTAGGTCAAGTGCAACTATTTCTTAAATTCTTTCAATCTTCTAGTTCATGATCAGTTCTCCAGTCATATGCATCTGGACTCGTCGTTTAGTTCTTCTCAAGCTTTCCTCATTCCAGGAGAGACTTTCAACATGTGAACCCAGTCATTGGATAATATTGTTCTAATTTTATAAACGGTGCATTCTATGATGTTAAATGAGAGCATCTCCACATGTATATTGGTGTTATTGAATTCCTAAGTGTCTGCGTAGGTGCATGTCCTTTTATCAGAAGGTTAGAGGTTGCTTTACTCTTTTTTCGAGTTCAAGGAGAAAATGCATCTTGAATTTTCTAATTTCACTTGGCATAATCGATATAAATAGTAGCCTATTGTCATCACATCTGAATACCAAAGCTGTCATTGCGATGGTTTATACCACAGTTCACAAGTCCAAGCGTATTCTATTTTACCACCTTCTTCCATCACCATCTTTGTCAAGCTTCTTACTTGCTATAAAGGTTATAGCCATTGAATTCTTATCTCCGAGGATGCACAATCGTATATGTTTTTAACAACATTTTTGTGTTTGAAGCGTATTATCGAGAAACAAAATATGGTGGTTATAACTGACAGGATGTGGGCACGTCTTCTTTCATCAACCAATCAGCCAAGCTTTTTGCGCTCGAAAGACATTGAAAAGATTAAATCTGAGGAGCAGCCGCAAACTCAATTGTTGGATGGGGATAACAATATACATGAGAACTCAGGCTGCTGATACAGAAATTATGCACTAGACACTCTGAATAACTCTGTTTTGATCATTTGCCCTGTGCAGTGGTTCTCTTGTTGTCTTTGAAGCTTTGATGCTTACCATTTTGCCTTTTAAAACAGTCCTAGGAACTTATTTTGTTGAAGGTTGGAGTCCTAATTTCTGGAAGTGAAATTAGACATCTTTTATAAAATATTTTGTAATAAATTGAAATAGTGAGAATTGCTAAGCGCATAAATGATACTGCGTTTGGCTGGATGGTCTTTTGAGTTTTAAAGTAGTCCAAGATTTTGGTAGAAATCAAAAGTAGAGGCAGAATTTTTCACCAATTGCTCCTTTTGGGGGCATATGAGTGGGACATTGTAATCTTCTTTTGAGTTACACCCACTTGGACTAGACTAGATTCACTTAGGTGATAACAACAATATATCGAGTTTAATTCTATTAAAGTTCAATTGCTCCTTTTGGGGGCATATGAGTGGGACATTGTAATCTTTCTTTTGAGTTACACCCACTTGGACTAGACTAGACTCACTTAGGTGATAACAATAATATATCGAGTGTAATTCTATTAAAGTTCGGAGAGGATGGTGTGTAACCACGCATATCTCGTGAAGACATGTTTTTGGAAGACCCTTGGATGTAGTAAAACAATACAAAGCAAGAAAAAAGAGTTTTCTTATTGAAGCGTAAATTTCAATTTCTCTTGATAACACAATAATAATATATTTAGTGGAATTTTGCATCTGGAATTTAGGTAGAATGTATGCAGATCTTACCACTATCTCATAGAGGTAGAGAGGTTCTTTCTTGAGAATACTCGTCTCAAAAATCTGTAAGTAGAATAAATTAGATATGGTATCTAAATACAATAAAACTAACATATATAAGGAGACGTAAATAAGGGAAATAGCTCTTCTTATTGAGACATAAATAATCTTTTCCCCTTTCGATTTCTCTTGTGATTGATCTTTTCAAGCAAATTAGAAGTATTAAGAGGAAATGCTAGACCAGTCTTAAATGTTTAGCTATTGCAAACATTCAATCAATGTTTAATGTGATGTTTGTAAGATAGTGAAATATTTGATGAGTAGAGTTATTCGGTACTTGTGCTAGTGGGAGGTATCAAGTATCTTCACGAAATTAGTTGACTCGATTTTTATGGTTGTAAAACAAATTGAGAAATATATGAGTTAGAAAAGAATGGGAAAATGACTTAGTAGCTACAAAACAAACACATTATTTGGTAAAGTAATTCTTCTCATTTTCAGGCAACACAGGTAAACATTCATACAAAGTGATTACATGACAATTTTTTTTCATTACAGCTCTGAAGTAATTCCTCTAGTTTTACATGACAATGTTTAATCCTATCTGATAAAGTATATCAAAAGGCTTCTTGAAAAATATGAAAAAATGTAGTATGTTTGGAACTTGCAAGAAGATGTATCCGTTAACCCCTATAAACACCAGAAGGATCTGCATTTTGCACAACCCAAGGATGTTCGAGTAACTTCTTCAGGGGCAGACGTTGCGAAGAATCCTTGACTAGCATCTGCTATTCCACATAATATTAGTCTGGCTGAAACGTAAGTATAGTAGCCTATCTGAAAAGTAGCTGAATGATTTTGAAATTAACCTGAGTAATAAGATCCTTTGCAGCTGATGACACTACTGGTCTGGAAGGAAATTTTAGATCCACTTGTATAATCCTGTGTACATCATCATAAACCGGGATATTTAGAGGCGCTTGGACATGATTTGGTTGAGATTTAAGAAAATTTAACATTTGAAGTTGAAAAAGATAATTTGTAAGTTAAAGTTGTGTTCAGATATGAAAATAGAGTACTTGACAAACTCCTAGAGCATGTTTTTTAAACATCAAATTCTATATTTCAAGTTTAAAGTTGAAATAATCGCCCAACTTGATAAACACACACTTACGTGATGTAATCCCTTCAATTATTCAAGGCCAAAAAGGCTCCTCATTCCTCAAGGTTCTTTTATTTTTTTCTTTTAGTACTGCTTGTTTTGACATTTTATCTTTTTACTTTTTCGGTTTCATATTCCTCGTAAAGGGCAACTCTATATAGTTTCCATATGTTCAGAAAGTTTACCTTCTATATGTGTCTGAATGTTCCTTTGCTTCAAATGGAGGCACCCCATAGAGGAATTCATAGCAGAGAATACCAAGGCTCCAAATGTCCACATTTGCATCATGCTCCACACTTTCCACTGCAATATTCAGCAATCAATCATCACATTTATGTGTAATTCAGTTAGGCCTTTGCTTTTATAAAATCAAGAAGGCCATGTGAAGGTAAGCACAGATGACTTGGAGAAAAGTTATTCGTGTCGAGCCATAAGAACATTAAGTTACATAAGGTACAACGTTGCCTACCCATCTCAGGTGGCAAATAGTCTAGAGTGCCACACATTGTGCGCCTGCGATTGAAGGTGTGTACCGACCAACCAAAGTCTGCAATTTTAAGTTCACCCTAAAAGTAGAAAGCCACAGTTCACAACTCTGTCCCATTTCACAGCAGCAAAGCAAAGCATAAACTCCAGTAAAATGCAAAATGAGTACCTGTGCACCAACCAGAAGGTTCTCTGGCTTAATATCTCTATGTATCACATGCTTCCCATGACAGTAAATGAGCGCTCGCGCCAATGATGCAACATACTGTTCCACAAACATAACAATACGAATACGTAAAACTTTTGATCAATTTAATAAATAGTAGGTAAAAATTAAGAGCATATAAAAGGACATAACATGTTAAAGATTCATATAATTTTAGTTGCTCAGACTGTAGGCTACCTAACCACAAACTTGACAATACAAATACATAAAACTTTTGATCAATTTAATAATGGTAGGTAAATTAGAGAGCATATTAAAATGACATAACATGTTAAAGATCCATTTAATTTTAGTTGCTCAGACTCTAGGCTACCTAAAATGGGACCAAAAAGGAAAAAAGAAAGAAGAGAAAATGAACTTCCAATAGTTTAAAAAGGGAAAGAATAACAGTAAATCCCAAGGTTCAACAGTAATGATAGGGCAGAGTCTAACAGTGTGATAGGAACTCACAGTTGCAGCACGCCTTTCACTAAAATATTTGCATTTTTGCAGCTCCTTGTAGAGTTCACCCTTGGCAGCATATTCCAGAATCAAATAAACCCGTTTCTGCAATAATAATGCAATAATCAGATAATCAGTCTCTTGTAAATTCTTCTCATGCCACAAATTGAACAAGTAAATCATTAGATTGTAGAAATCTACCTGATCATAAAAGTAACCATACAGTCTCAGGATATTTGGATGCCGAAGATGGCTTTGTATTTCTACCTCACGACGAAGCTGATGTTCAACTTGGGACTGTTTCAGTTGACTCTTGAAAAGCACTTTTAGGGCAACAATATGATTGCTCTGTTTACATTAAACAACTAAGATTACTGTCGACATTATCATTTGTAATATGAATTGTATATTTAGATAAAGAAGAATGACAGAAGAAGGGATCTTGTGAGGATTAGGAAAGGATTTGATCAATGAGATAAGATCTTTCTAAAATCTAAATGGGCTAAGAACTTTCTAAAATAAGAATAGTTCTTCTGAAACAACAACACAATTTGAATGAAAATAAATGTTATACAACTTCTTTCCGTTATACCAAAATGCTTTGATTTCCATGAAGTACAAAAAATGAGGATCAATTCCCAACAATTTCCCATCAAACAATGTCACAGAAGATGAATAGCATGTGTGAGATTACCAAACCAGTGAAGCAGTTATAACTAGAACTAATAATTATTCACTAACCCTTTTCTCCCTAGCTAAATATACATGACCAAATTTTCCTCTTCCAAGAGGCTTTCCGATGTCAAAATCATTGAGAGTCCATCTCTTTTGATCCACCACTGCACCCTCAGAATCAGAGGAACCCTACAAAAATTGAAATCCTAAATCAATCCAGTTTACAAAAGGGAAATTTATGTCAAATAAAAGAACGTAACATTTCCGTTGTATAAACTTAAAAGCATAAATGAACAACAACTGAGGTAAAGTGGAAACCATTGAATTATTCTAAATCAAAGGTCTTGAGTTCAAGCCCAGCTGGTTATGCAGTCCCTTTATAACTCGCTACCCTCCCAAAACCCGACTTGTGGAATTTCATAGGGTATGTTGTCATTGTTGTAAACTCAAAGCATAAAAAATCTTAGCATTTCGTAACGGAAAATTAAAAAACAAAGCTTAACAAAGTCAACCAGTCTATTTTGTTGATTTGTTCAACAGCATACCAAAAATTTCCATGAGAAAATCCTAGTTTACAGCCCTTAATCCTTTTTAATTGCTCACTTAACTGGCGATCCACTCCAAAATTTCTCTTTCGAATACCTATCAATTAAGGATAAAAAAAAAGGTACAAAAAACCTCTTTACAACAAATATGATTTGACAAAATCTTCAAGCTCATAGCAACATGTAAATCAAAAAAAACAGAGAACGCATATACCTCAATAAGTTAAAATTCCTCAAAAACCCTAAGCTCGCGAGAAAACAAAATTGACATTTTTGTTCTTCTATTCATCTAATTAGGTCAGAAAAATTGTTACCTTCTGCTGTTGCTGCGGCTGAGTCTCCGGTGCAATGGTCATATTGCTCTTTCGCCGGTATATGATGCCCTAGATAGAGAGAGAAAGAAGCGAGAGAAATGGCTGAAACAGAGGAGCAATTTGGGACTCATTAAAAATGTCTTTTTGAATAGAAGGAGAGAGATCTCTGTAACGGTCATATTTTCTTTGTGCCAACATGACATGTGGGCAAATTGCCATGAAGAATTTTTATTTTTTTTTTCCATAAAATAGATCTAACGTAAAATTATTTATTCTTAATAGAACTAATCAAATTAGTTATTTTCTTACCCTATTTTCTCCAACATCACATTTTTGTATACATAATTTTCGTTTGTTTGGATGGTTGTTACCCGTTGTATTATATTGTATTGTTAGTTTAACTACAATGTTTGTTTTGATTGTTATTTAAATTTTGTTGTATTGTATTGTATCGTTTAATTCCATCATTAGATAACAATGCAAAAGATCCATTTTATGTAACGATCGATTTGGTGTAGTTGCGTCGTTACTTTAATATTTTCTCCTCGTTATTTATTTTATTTATTTATTTAATAATTTTAATTTATCATTTACCCTATCTTTTCATGAAATATCCTTCAATTTCTTGTAGGTTTATCATTCAAATTATGAATTATATGATATTATGTAACAACGAAAAATAATTCATCCAAACATTGTAGTCATTGAAACAATACAGTACGACATAATATAATACAGTACAATACATTATGAAACAATACATAACAACCATCCAAACAGAGTTTGGGTAAAAACACAAATATAAATGAATCTTTTTACATATATATAATGATAAGATCGCAAATTTATCTTTGAATTTTTTGATATACACACAATAATCTTCATGAATCATAATAAATACATACGATATGATCGCTTCATGAAGTACCATTTCATACCATTATCTAGAAGAATGCTTAAGTGCATAAATCGACTTTTGAAGTCGACATACTTTATATAAAAATATTTAATATTATTTTTATATGACTCTGTTAAAAGTGTATTACTTAAAAGATGTTCCAAATACAAATTGCATAAATCTGTGTATTTAATTATATGAGAAATTAAATAATAACAACAATAACATACCAGTGATATCCCACAAGTGGAGTTTGGGAGGAAAGATTGTACGCAGATCTTACCGCTACTTTATAGAAGTAGAGAGACAATTATATTTTAAAAATGTATCCAGAATTTATTGCAAAGGTAAATTAATAAAAGAATTTCATTCTATTTTCTTGCATAATTTGTCAAAACGTTTTAATTTATATCATCTTTATCTTTTTTGTCTGAAAAATTTCTACTTTTATTTGTTATTTTGAAAAGAGTGGATGAGACTATAAAAGAAAATAAAAATGAAGATGTTTTGGATATAAATTGCATAATTTTTTTATTTGATTATATTGACATAGATGCAAATTGCATAAATTTTTTTGTTCGACTTAATTGTTATATTTTTTTTTTGTATTATCTTTTTATAACTTTGGAAAAATGCATCATTTTTTCTTAACCCCTTTAATTGTTTTTCTTCGCAAAACAAAATACTTTTGAAAGTCGAAATAAAATTTAGATATTATCTTCGATGTGTGATGCATGATTTAAATTTTTAAATTTTTAAGGTTAATTTTGTACTTTCCATCAATCTCGGGTGAAGCTAAAGATTCACTATTTTTTGGCTTTGGGGTATGATGGAATAAAACAAAATGACTCTTTAAATTGTCTGCGCTTCTTTCAATTTTAAAGTAGCAGTTAGTCAATGCAACTTTCAATGCTCATCATGGGTCATCCATAAATAGTAGCGGTATATTTTTAAATATAGGGGTCAGATTGTGTACATTTGATCCCTCCTTACCCCACAATGGACGGGAGTGTTTGAGGCATTGGGTTAATGTTGTTGTTGTAAGGTTAATTTTTTATGGAGGTGAAATTTTGGTTTAATGAAATTTTTGGTCAGAACAAAAGTTTCATGTTCATCATTTTGCAACAAATTATAATTTTTTTTTAATTATCTTTCGATGGAACAATATTTTATATCTCATTTTCAGTAGTTAAAGGTCTTAACCTTCTCTTGCACCTCCTTTTGTCGAATTTTATGTTAAATTAGACCTTATTTATTTTAATTGATGTGTCTCAGCAACTATTTAAAGAGTTAAGGAATATATTTTTTATGATAATTATTTTTCATGTGTTTCACATATTTAAATTCTTAACATTACGAGTAATATATAATTTTTTATGTCATTTATACATATACTGAACTTTATTTGACTCTTGAACTCTGAATCAATAACAATAATATACCCAGTGAAATCCCATAAGTGGAGTTTGGAAAGGGTAGATTGTACGCAGACCTTACCGCTACCTCATAGAAGTAGAGAACCTGTTTTCTAAAACACTCAACTCAAAAATCATAAGTAGAAATAACTAGATATGACAAAAGAAATGTAAGTAAAAGGAAGGGGACAACAGGTGCGACTAACAATAAATAACACATGACAGTACGTAAATATGATAAACTAACACATATTAGCGAGACAATGAAGAGAAAAAGGAATAATAATAGTAAAGATAGTACAAATACTACTAATAATAGGAAGAAGACGAAGGAGAAGAAGACGAAGAAGAAGAAGAAAGGAGGAAGAAGAAGAAGAGGAAGAAGAATTTAGTCTGCTGTTCTAATATGCGTCCTTCACTTCTTTCTATCTAAGATCATATCCTCAGTGAACTCTGAATCAAATTATATAAAGTAAAATAGAATTTACGGAGCTTGGTAAAAAAGAAAAATCATTTGACTTTTTCTAAATTAGAAGTGTATTATGATAAAGTTTATAATTTAGAGGAAGAGAACAGAAACAAAGAATAAGAAAAAGATACACGAAAAATTGTTATTATATAGTAATAAATTTCTGAATTTTACCTCATTTATTTATTGTATTAAAAGAAAAACTAAAAAATCACTCCTTTATTAAACAGTGATGTTTTTAATGCTAGAAACAAAAAAGTCGTTTCTTTAAATTTCCTTAATGTAAAACTCCATTCATACTTAGTTTTATAAAAATTTAATGGTAACTTATAAACTTTCATAATTATAGAAAATTTCTGATTTTTTATAGTTTATCGATACAAAAAAATAAGTTGTGATACAAAGTGATAACATAGGGAGATTAATTAGTGTCAGCGGGAAAAAGGAAAAAGTTGCAAAGTTAGTACAAAAAATAATCAATTATAATTTGACCTTTCTTTTTCTTTTCTTCTTTCTTTAGGGGCTAAACTCTTCTTTAAATGTATAATGAAGATTTTAAATTTTGTGTTAAAAAAACTTTTTAAAAAGAGGACGAGCAAGATAGCTATTGTCGAACTTGGATAGACATGAACATCTCAATATGGCTACAATATTCTTGTATTTGTGAGAACAATATTGAGTACAAGCATTACATGAGTGATGGAATTGTTGTAGGTAACAATATTTCTTTTGTTAACTTCAAAGTTGCCATGGCAGCCGAGTTGGAGGTGGACGATAGTAAAAAAACTTGTTGATCTGATAATAGAACGTATGTTATTAGTTTCTACTATCTTTTTCTATCATATCATGCATTTTTTTTAATGTTTTAATGATTCTTCTATGTATTAGTAGGTGCGGAGCTATGCCGCAGCGAATGAGAGGTAAATAAGTATCAACAGTCGATGTTAAAATAAGTTTGTGTGTATGTTATTATCTGTTGTTGTGTCATTATTTTGTTTATATCATGCATCCTCTTTTTTATAATTTTTGTGTGATTCATCGTCATATCAGCAGGCGTGTAGTTGTGTCAGCGTGAACAGGAGGCAAATAAGTATCAGCGGTCGATATTGAATAAGTTTGTGTATTTGTTCTTGGTTATTGATGCGTCCTTTTGTTTTTGTGTCAGATATCTTTCTTTTTTCTCACATCATCATAACATCTATGATATGTTATGTATCAGTAATCATGCGATAGAATAAAAATGTTACCTTTATGATATGTTATGTATCAGTAACTATGAGATGAAATAAAAATGAACATATCAGTACCTCTAATCAAACTTATAACAAGAATATTTTATTGAATTTAAAGACGTATCGACTTTTGAAGTTGTCACGTATTCATACTTGGAAATTATAAATTGAAAGTGGGTGATACCTTAATAATTATAACATGAGTGATATTATATGTATCATTAGTTAGTGTGAAGGTATTGAAAACTACAACTTTCAACGCATGTATTGATACCTAATTGTGTAAATTGTTGAGCCAGACAAATACAGTTATGATCCATAATTATTGAATTTATATCATGGACAAATACAGTTTGAAATTCTGAAGTATATTCATATATTATTAAATGTGTGGTAGAAGAAAATATAAGTATCATGGCTTGTCCATGTGAGCGTTCAATATACTTCAATGCAGTGCTGATACTATAATTCTTGAATTTGTATCACGAATAATGCAGTTTGGAAAACTTGAAGTTTAGCTATAACCTCTGTGATTGTACGTATCAGTATTTATTGAACAAAAAAATATGGATCAACGCATGTATTTTTATTAAACAAAAAGATGTATCACACATGCACTTGTCGTAAAAATATGTACTGATACTTCTATTCTTTAGAAATTGTATCGGACAGTGTATTTCCATGAAATAAAAAGATGTATTACACATGCACTTGTCATAAATATGTACTGATACTTCCATTCTTTAAAAGGGAATCAGATAGTGTATTCTGAATAAAAACATAAAAAACAAAACTAACAATAGTAAAACATTAAGTAAACGTTAAAGTATTTACAAAAACATACACATCTATAATACCATGTCCAACAGACGTAATGTAGAATAGACCAATATTCAAAGTAGAATACTATTTTACGTTATCCAATTTCTATGAGGCTTGATTTTGAGACGGGAGATTTTCGGAAACAACCTCTCTATCTCTACGAGGTAGTGGTGAGGACCGTGTACATTTTACCCTCCCCAAACCCCACTTGTGGGATTCCACTGGGTATGCTGTTGTTTGATCCACATAAGTTCAGTTGACTTCCAGCAGATTGCCTTGTTACAATGTCCAACACACTCATCTCATCGCGCTATTTTTCCACCTTACATCTCCGAAGAGCTAGACCTCTACTAATCACGTTTCAACTCTTGTTGGATCCTCTAAAAATGCACGTTTCAACCTTATGCCATACTGGTGCTCCAGAAATGTCATAGCACAACATAGATAAATGACGACTGATGAGTGTTAACTTATATGAAGGTTTAACGACAACGTTCACTCTTCTGTATACAATACCAGGAAGAAAAAATCATTCAACAGTGATATAACTATAAGGTAAGTATGTTATTTACAAAATGGCTGGCTTCATAGATGATTTCAGTTACAATATTGTGATCTAAAGGTTACAAGAAATTAATTGAACACATCATAATGAACTAATGGTCACATTAATGACTAGATAACTACTGTCTATAGATGATTAATATCAGAGTCGTATTGTTTTCTCTCTTCTTGAATAGACTGAAATATTCGAGCAGCAGATTCTGTGGCAGACCTTGCATTACGAGGTACGACTTTGATGACTCTAGGAGCTTGAGATTGGGAGCTAACATCCGGGTTCTTGGTAGCTGGAGAAGTTGGGAATAGAGGAAGAACATTTCTTCGCTCTGTGGCGTCATCCACAATTATTTTGTTAGCTGTTCCACTTGGACTGCTTGCAGTGCTAGCCTGCATCTCAGCATGTATAGGGGAATGAGACTTCCCATCTGGGACAGTTTCATTCTTGTTGCTTGGCATGTTACTCGAATTCTGACGTTGAATGTAAGAATTAGCTCCTCCTGATAACTGACTTTGTAAACCTTGAGCAACAAACTGGCTTGATTGATCGACAGCTGAAGATGAGATTGTTGGATTCATAACTGGCATGCCATACGAAGGGAAGTAAGTGTGACCAGCTGGAGGTGCAAAAGGCATTCTAATCCCTTGATACTGAGGGGGAGGAACTGGAATTCCATAAGATGGAGTCGATCCTGGAAGTCCATAACCTCCATAGATTGAACTCGTAACTCCTGGTCCAGGATATGGCTTGTATACTAGTCCTTCGGAAGAAGTCATGACTGGGATCAACCATTGGTGCCCTGAGGGTTGATTGAAGCTCCAAGGACCCATAGTAGAGTCATTTGTTATTGGGTGACCTGAAAACGGACTGTAGCTAGAAGGTTGGCTATTATTTTGAACAGAAGAGACTGATGCCTTTCCCACCGTGTTTTCTGCCGAACATTCCATACTAATATCAGGCTTCACAAAATCCTTCCTCTGCTTCGAAACATTGTGACCATCTCTGACAATAAAATCTTGTGGAAGTCTTTTAGCAGACGAGTTCTTAACAGGTTTGCCTACTGTATTTTCAGCAGAGCATTCCATCCTAGTGTTTGGCTTCTCAAAATTCTTACCGTGCTTCGAAGCATTGTGATCATCGCTGACGATATACTCCAACGGAAGTTTTTGAGCGGATGAATCTTTTACAGATTTGCTTAAATAAGCACTATCTTCAAGCATGCTTTGTGAACCAGCGATGAGTCTCTGGACCTGTTATATTTATACAAAAGCTTCAGCAGAATTACTTAATTCAACAACGATCAAAAAAAAATTACTCGATTCAAAGTGAAACACGTAAATGAATTCTTTTTCATGATAAGTAATATTATTAGTTCAAAAAGTACAGAACGATAGTGGTGAAAATGTTACATCATAGAACTAGACCGACTCCTCTTATCTCGGTAAGAAATCAATCCAGTCCAGCATGACATCTATGTTGTATGCAGTACAAAATCACATTTCTGAAACAAAGACAAATCTAGCCTCTACAGCTGCCTCACCTTTATTAGACGATGCAACTCAAAAACTTGAACCGCAAATGCTCTTTGCTGGCTGTTCCAGGACAATATGGAAAACATCAAGCAAACAGATAACAAATAGAAAGAACTTAGCTCTTTAATTGCATCGAGAAAAAAAATTATGAATTAAAAATGAAAATGAAAAAGACTAGTGCACAGTTGAAAACAATTTTAACGAGAAAGAACCACCAAGTCAATCAAGAGACAACAAGAAGTACTGACGAAAGAAAGGGGATGAATATCCTCACCCATGTATAAAGTAGTCAGTTCCACCAAGATGCTTGAACAAAAGAGAACCTAAAACAGCAATAGACAACCAGACGGCTGATAAAAGATTCTAGAGCTTCAAAAGACAAGGGCACATTTAAATGACTTAATAGGCAAACAGACAGGCCACTCTCTTTTTTTCTATGGATTTGAAACACACATCTCTTCTACATCATAATCAAAAGATTTAAGGCTGTCAACAAGATGACCTTTCCGATGGAGCCAATATGTTGTGAAGACAGTTTCCATCACCGCATAACCATTTTTATGTAATTGTATTATTAGGAAAATAAATCAATATGCTGGCACCAGATTTTCCCCTCTCCACCACAGGAACAATTTTATGTAAACTTGTCAAGATGGAGAGGATCACCAGTCCAGGCAAGCAAAAATGAAAAAAGACCTGATGAAATACTACCTCCGTCCATTTAATTTGTCTTTAGCCAAGAAGCAAGGTAGTTGTCAATTTAAGAAACCAAGAAGTCATTAATTTTGATTTTCCATATTCAAGAAACCAATAGATCATTCATTACAGCAAAGATTGTTTGAAAATAAAAAATTAATGTCTTCTTGATTGCTCGAAAAGACACCAATTTGGATCAATTCTTTTGGGCTAAAAGGTCATTTAAAATGAACAAAAGGAGATAGCATTCAAAAAGGGTCATTATCCCATTCAAAGGTGTCTAAACCAATTGAGACTTTCACATTCCATACAATTGCACCAACTACTCAATCTAAATTGTTGAAGACCCCAGCGGAGAAAAACGAAAACCAATACATATCCTAATACAAGGTGAGAAAAAGCTCTTACTTAACAAAGACCATTAGCATTAGAAAAACAAATGATGAAGTATTAGAAAACTATAAAAGTTAAAATAATAGAGCTATTTACGGGGGAAGTTTCTTACTGTGCACATACCTCCACCAACTAAAATAGCAAAGCTTATATCACTCGAAATCATCTAAATAACTAAACATACCACTCAAACTTCACCCAGTGGCAAATCTAGACCATGGCATGGAAAACTAACAAGATGTATTATCTGACAAGGTCATTCTTATAAAACATATTGCAGTTCAAATGTAAAATTTAAGTAGGAACAGACGTCTAACGAATGACAAATATCCTTCGGAATCATTCTAATAACAATAACAACAACATAACCAGTGAAATCCCATAAGTGGGCAATCATTCTGAATAACTTGTGACATAATTAATAAAGTAGCAGATATTTCAAGAGAACATGTCATACATTCACAGAACAGATAATGCTGTTACAGCATACAAAAATATTCCAGGAGAACATACCTCAAATTTTATGTAAAATACCATGAAGATGCACGTACTCACATAGAGGTCAACTGGTCACTTTCTCTATAAATGACGATCACTTGGAAGTACATCATCAGTTAAGTGGAAATCGAGTTTAAAACAAAAGCCAGTATACAAGTCCCCCCACCCAATTACCAAAAAGACAGCAGACTCACGTTTCACATATGACGACAAAATTCATATGTCCAGCGCAAATATTTATCATTCACCAAGCCAGTATAAAACAGTTGAACTTACTTGGCAATAGCTCTTCTAGCATTCCAGAAATGCTTTTGACCTATAATCCCAACAACATCGTCAGGAGATATATACATTCCAGATATAGATTCCACCATGGAAGTCTCTGATACGTTGTCACCCTTGTCCACAATTTTTGTTTGTAATGATTCAGATGCCTTGTCTTCCTTTGATTCCATATCATTACTATGATTATTATTAGGAATTATCTGCTCTTTTGATGCAACATCCTTCACAAGAGGAGAAGAATCACCATTATCAACAACCCTAACAGGTTCAGATAGCATGATGCCATCAACTTGAGAATCAACTCTGCATTCTGGTCGTAGGAGATCATTCTTACAAAATATACCAAATGTATTATCAGGGTCATCTCTCGGGTGATATTGCAATCCTACATCAGCTTTCTTCCGAACATCCTCAAGCTTATCCATTGATGGAATTGATGTAGAGTTGCATGAAAGCTCTCTGCTTACAGCGAGCTGTTTGGAGTTCTCTTCATTCAAGTCTTTTCTAGAATGCCCCGAAACTACTGCAGTAGAGGCAGAGAGCTTTCTACCATCCAGAGTACTATAAAACTTTCCCTTTCCTTGGCCAACCTTGGATTTAACAAATACAGGAACTCTAAAGTCATCCTCTCCTGTTTTCTTGTTAGACTCAACTGACATCAATGGAATTTTAGAATTTGAACTGCAGGAATGTGGCTTTTCGGCAGGATGTCTTGATGGAGGAAGTTGTACTGAGAAAAATCCATCCTTTTCATGTCCATTTCCCTGCACAATTTAGTTCCTTAAATAAGTAAGGTAATAAATTCAAACATCTACAAGATTTATAATCATCACTCACCATGCACAAGAAATACAAACCAAATCCGGAGTAAAAACAGCGAACATCATGAAATCTCTAAACTGCATAAACACTAAAGGTAATACCAGCTTACATTAAGAACACATTTTGATGTAACAGTCAATTTGCTACTATAACATTATCTTTAGTTTCCAAGAAATCATGAGAAAAAAGAAAGCAAGGAAATGAAAAAATCATTTACTTAATTGAATGAGGTAACTCCATATTTGCATCAAGAGACCTTTAAGAGAAGGCCAATCACACATATTCGTTAATAATGTCCTGCTGGAACATTAAGGCGAAGAACTTAGGGATTTCAAGGTAATACTAAACTTCCTAGTTGTTATGCAAAACATGCCAATGAAATGTCAATCCACCCCAACCTTTTTCCCAATAAAACACAACGAACGGGGCTAGTGTAGGGTGTGCATATCATCAATAATGCTTGCACAATGATCAATCTAGAAGATTTTGAACAATATCACAAAGTTAAGACAATTGATTCCGTTATAATTCTTCGGACAACTCAGTGCAATTTAACCCAATTGCAGTGAGAAATACACCATCCTATCCTATAAAACTTCTTTTCTTGTATGAAAAACACACACACACTAAGTCGAAAAGGTAAAAGATCAACTCTTTCATCTCAAATGGGTCTAACAACAAGTTTAAACCAAAAGCTACCAATCTAACAATAACCAATAACATTCAAAGCTAATGTCCAATATAATGAATCAGCTCACACATGTTACTCATCTACACTCAACAAAAAGGAATACTAATTTTCAGTTTGTATACCTGACAATTTGCATTTTTAGGATTATTCAAAACCCCATGTTTGAATCTCTGAGAAGGAATACTAAGCTGCTCATAAAGGGCCATCTTGTTCCTTGGAGGTGCTCTTGGACCTCCCTTTTCTGTATCATTAACATGAAGCCTTGGAAACATAGGTCCCATTAATTTCTCTTCACCCTTTCCTCTCTTCATTTCTAGCTCCTACTACTTCTCAAAAGTTTCACCCAATCTCTAACATGGATTAATTCAATCAAAAAATAGGAAACTTAACCATACATTCAACTTCCAAATTTTGAAGAAATCAGTCAAATTACTTCAAGTTTCAACAAAATTAATCAATAATAAGGAAAACAAAGCGAAACCCATCTTAAAAAAGAATAATTCTACCAACCCAGAAGCCCAAAACAGAATCTTTACATAGAAATCAAGCAATTTCTCAAAAAAAAATTGTATATTTCAACAAAATTCCTGTTGTATTTCTCTCTTCTTCTTCCTTTTTCTGGCTTGTTGATGAGAACAATAATTATTACAGTGAAAAAAGAAACAAGAACTAAATTGGGAAAATCGGCAAAAGATCAAACGACTGTGTGAAAATGGACGAGGCAAAAAAGTGCAAAAATGCAGGACCCAGTATTTTTGGATAGAACAGAGAGAAACTAGAAAGACCAATAAGAGAGTTAAAAGTATTTTATTAGGATTATTAAAATATTCACTTGAGTGATTGATCACTAATCTAATTTGTTCATAGTATTTTGATTTTGCACGAAATTTACTAAAAATAAAATTATTTTTTTCCGCTTTTTCTATGGTTAAATATCTATTATATCAATTTATATTTAATTATTCAAAACTCATATAAATCATTCACAACATGATTTGTTATCTTGATAAAAATTATCGTAAAATTAAAAATCTATATGATTTTAAGATTAAATTTTCAATGCTTATAATTTTGGAAATGACATTTTGTTCCATTCCTTTCACTTATATTTTGAGCGCGATACAAACTTTTTTAATTAATTTAAGATAAATTAATCTTAAGAAGATTATTGTTTAGTCTTCAATAGCTTAAATGAATTTAGTAAGAGTGTATATATTCACTTTTCGGTACAAAACTTTGTCACTCAAAGAACTACTCCTATTATTTTTTCGTCTCGATTTGTGTGACATGACATAAAATTTTTAATTTTGATTGTAAGTCAGATATAAAAATTTTTATTTTTTAAATAAAATATATATATTTAAAATTATTTTTACAAATACTATAAATTTGAAAATTAGGAAACAGACTCTCTACTTTTATGTGGTAGTGGTAAGGTCTGCGTACGATCTACTCACCCCACACCCCACTTGTGGAATTTCACTGGGTATATTATTGTTGTACTATAAATTTGAAAATTGATAATTTAAAATATATTATAATATGACATTGAATTCCGAAAAATGTAAATTTAGTAATAAAGGGCAATTTAGTAAATCAAACCCTAATAAATACTATTCTTGTAAGAAAAATATCAAATCATGGACCTAAATCACAAATTCGGACAATTTTTTCAATTAATTAGGAAAAATAATCTAAATACCATATTAAATTGTGAAAAATAATTCAAATATTATCTATTAATAGTTTGAGTTAAATGTACTTTTAGAATAATGTCATTATTCCCTAAAGACAAAAGGTTCACCACATAGTTTGTTTGTTTTTCACAAGTAAATAACTCATTAGTTTTGAACTTTGCAAAATGGTCCAAAATTTTTCATGAACTTTATAAAATTGTGCATTTTTCAGTTTTTCTTAATCACTTATCCATAATGCTTTAAATAAATTACCACTACTATTTTAGTTGATGTGTCCACTCTAAAAAAATAATTTGAAAATCATTGTTATTGCATCACCAATCATCAATTTCGGATGGAGCCAAAGATTCACTATTTTTTGGCTTTTGAATATGATGGAATAAAGCAAAATGACTCTTTAAACTGTCTACGTTTCTTTCAATTGTGAAGTAGCAGTTAGTCAATGCAACTTTCGA